>OZ008342.1:14625888-14888183 GCA_963931975.1 Cataclysta lemnata
GCATCTCCCGCGATTCGGCCTGTATAACCGTAAGGTTGAGTCGGGCCATGGGTGGTTGGTGGGTTTGTCCCTATATTCTTCCACCCATAGGGAAAACCTGTACCCCAGCAGTGAGGACATTAAAGGGCTGGTGATGCGATGCATTGCGCTAGCAAGCTCCACCCATATATCCTATTTATCATCGTATCTAGGTCTGATTCTTACCTACGTCAAAAAAGTAAGAATCAGACCTTTCAAATCGTCTTCTATACGAGCACTAATTTAATGTACAGGTAAAAAATGTACACTGGTGCGTTTGCATATACCGTTCGAAGTAACCTTTTTGTACGTCACCAGGAGATATATTACGTCACAGACGGAAGCTAGTTAGAAGTACCTAATATATATTATATGACTTCTCAATAAATACTGATTCATGTGAGAGATCATTCAGCGGCGTATGAAAAATTGCTTTCAAATTTGCCAGTGGTGATGGCAGCACTAACGTGTTAAGAAATGAGCTATTTCCTTAAGCCGGGTGCGGCAAAGGCAGGATACAGATCTTTAAGCGTCAAATTGGATCATTAACCTCTCGTCTTTGATCCTTACTCGCCGAAGGGGATTTCTCTTCTGTAACGCGAATGTTGTATCAGGTCGAAAGAATATTTTACTGCCGCACTCAGAGACGTCAAATAACGTTAATGAGTACTTAACGTCGAAAAATGACAATTCAAAATTAGTCGCTACTCTAGCCGGGTCTATGGTCTAGATTTGAATGAAAATTTTTGACATTAAATACTCATTAAAGTTAATTGACGTCTCTGAGTGCGGCAGTTAGTGTGAGCCTGTGGGTTGTTGTATTAATATATAGTCATTCGGCTTTTACATACATACCTATACCTGAAGTACGCTTATTGGTTTCAGTAAAAATTTATTTATTTTTATGAAAAATAATTCAGAACATTTTCAAACAATTATAGTCTTGGTGAGGGAATCGAACCCATAACTTAACGTGATCGTGAATACGTAAATCAATAAAATCAAGTTTTGAAAATTGTCTGTCGTCATTTTCTTTGTAATACTTTACTCTTTTACCAAAAGAAAACTAAGTTGGAATATAAATATTCACGGCATCATTCCAAATCGCCTGCTTTGAATTGTAAGTGGCTTTAAGAGCAAGTGTCCTACCAACTTCCGATACACATTTGACCAGTTTTTTATTTCCACATTACGTGGAGCGAAAAGACAGATACGGCCCAATTCTCCCAGAAAAAGGTAAAGTACGCACTTACTGTTACTAACACTGCTTATTCAAACTTAAACCGCCATAACGCTCGAAGAAATATTGCGTAGCAACTATTTTACATGCCAACCTTTTGCTAGCAGTAGATAACCGAAAAATGCTAATATATAACCCTGTAAATACTCCTACTTATTTTTATCTTGTACGTTATCAAGAGTTATCGAAGAGCCCAGGGGCGGATTCCGAAGCGTCCTTTAATGTGTTTCGACAAATTTATGAGTTAATACCCGCGTAGACGTGGGTCGAGAATAGCCCTCTTCCAGGTCGTGTTAGGGTTGGCACTGGCAGTACTAAGACCAGAGATATATATATATATATATATATATATCTGTGACTAACTGCCGCACTCAGAGACATCAATTAACTTTAATGAGTATTTAACGTCAAAAAATGTCCTTTAAATCTCGACCACAGACCCGGCAAGAATAGAG
This sequence comes from Cataclysta lemnata, assembly GCA_963931975.1. Classification (NCBI taxonomy): domain Eukaryota; kingdom Metazoa; phylum Arthropoda; class Insecta; order Lepidoptera; family Crambidae; genus Cataclysta; species Cataclysta lemnata. Next base: position 14,627,602 of record OZ008342.1, read on the forward strand.
ACTAATTTTGAATTGTCATTTTTTGACATTGAGTACTCATTTTATTTGACGTCTCTGAGTGCGGCAGTAAGACTGTTGATAATGTTAAGTAGTTATAATAAAGGCATGATTTTTATTTGAAGAAGAAGAGCCGGCTGAGTGGTATAGGTAGGCTCGGATTGCAAAAGACGCGGGTTCGATTCCCTTAACAGGACATGAGTTTTTGAAATAAGCACCTAGGGGCACCCGAATGGTGGAGGGCCAATCACCAACAACAGCATACCCAAAGAGGTTGGTTGGAAAACCTTGAGCAGTATGGATTGGAATGTTGTAGGATCCCAATCAATCTCTCCGTTCATCGGTCTTTCGACATGGTCTGTACAGTCTCTTTTCTATACATTCCGTTGTGATGGATGATATGAATCAAAAGGGAGTGGATGGCTTGATGACGTCTGACAGATATGAATGGAAGAAGAAACATACTGCGCCGATCCCTAATATAGACTGAGAACAGGGTAGGGAGAAGTAGACAGATATAGAATCCAGTTTCGAAACCCAATTGAAAATCGAACAGGCATTCGATTACAAAAACAAAACACAATCACATAGGGATCAAAACCCGACATAACAATTTGGAATTAATCCTTCACCAACCCTAGTTTCGGCGCCAATTCAGTAGATATAATTCATAGATATAATAAACAAAGATAAATTTAACTTAATGGGCACGCTGCGGTTTCGGTTGCCTCCGAACAGTTATCTTTGAATGGGCTAAAAATTCAGCTAGTTTCATGTTCTCCTAATATATTAACTTGTAGATAAAAATATTCTGTATAATACTTTCTTTTAAGGGTCTTCTATGATGGCCTGGGAGCGAAAAAATATCGTAGAATCTCCAGACTCATCCGGGAGGTCTCATAAAAGTCGACTAAAGGGAGGTTGACCCGAATGTTGGAGGGCTAATCACCAACAAAAGTACGCCTAAAGAGGGTTGGTGTCAGGTAGACAGCCGGTTGTAAAACCAAAGCCTTAAGTAGTATGAATTGGAATGTTTTCACCGCAATCAATCTCTCCATTCATCGGTCTCTCGACATGGTCCTTTCCATCATTTTTACATGGGACCTAACATAATTGGCGAAACATGGGTGTTAATTTCCACCTTCCTACCTATTATTCACACTAAGGTATCACTAATCCACCTATTTGTGATACTCGGTTTGAGCAACGTGCGTACGGCTACAAAGACAAAACAAAACTTGTATCTGTCTAGATGAACAGCGAAAAGTTCAACAAAGAGTTCAGGCATATCAAGAATATACTCAATGCGGCCTCCTTGGAAACTTAGGGCAGTGCTTATTGAAAATTCATTTGCAAACGTCCCACCCATTAGGGATTGTACTAACGACTTTCCCAGTACAAAAAAAAGGTTAAGTGGTTGATTAGGAACTGCAAAGTTTTGTCTTCTAACTTCCATTGGCAACGGGCCAAAAGCTGACAAAGAAAGGCGAGTTAATACGCCGTAACCAGAGGCCGTATATACAGATTTTTGTAATCCATTGAAAAACGACCTTATGGCGTAAAGTAATTGGGTCGGTACTCGAACGGCGGGTTAGCAACTCAAATGTTTCACAGATTACATTTGGCGAATTCTAACAGGATGTCTGTCATATCCGCGCCAGATATGGGAGGTTGTTGATTAAAATATAAATTACGAAGGTAGATGCAACGGTACATACATACATATATCACGCCTATTTAACCACGAAGGGGTAGGCAGAGGTGAATTAAGACACTCGTTTTGCCAATTTTGTTCGGTCCTATGTAATAGGGGGCGAGCCTATTGCCATCTATCAGGCACTTAAATTGCAGCGTACCTATCGCAAGTACCCAATAGTCATTTCAGAAGAATTATGTAATAAAAAAACATACGGGTACGAATTGAGTAACCTCCTCCGTTTTTTCGTCGGTTAAATTAAAATTCTTATGAGCAAATTCTTCAATTTTAGAGGCGCAACTAATCATCAAAATATTGGACAAAAAAACGGAGTTATAAACAAAATAAGGAGAACCGACGATCTGGTGAAGCTCGATAGATCCTTGGGAGAGGCATATGGCCAACAGTGGGCATCTCTCGGCTGAGTAACTACAAATTAAGGAGATTTATTTTTCTAAAAACTATTGCATTATTCTTATAATGGTAGTTATTGGGCATATGACTTATATTAATACAAAATACCAATTCTAAACGATATTTACAGAGGATGTTGTACATAGTTGACACCGTGCCAAATCTAATCTATGTTTTAAAAGCTCCAGAGACCTGAAGCAGAGACAACCCGGTTATTCGACTGTAGCTAACTAAAATAGCAACTTATCCAACGCCAAATTCAAATAACACAATCAATGGAAAACCGAAAGGTCCGCCCGCTGCCACTTTTGGTTAGGATCAAAATTTAGTTTCTAAATAAATTTGCATAATAATAACCGGCTGTTCTACATTCTGCAACTTTTAATAAAATACAGATACTGTTTCAAATGTGTCACTGGGGTTTATCTGGAATGAGGGTAAGATGTCATAAATTTGATATAGTACATTGATATACATACCCCCGATCACAGAAACGCTACTCAGAATTTGTATGGAAAAACGTCAATTTTGACAATACTTAAATGTTAAGCAGGACTTAAACTTTCTCTCATTGTACCCTTGACACCCACGGGAGAGATGAGGGGTAGTGACTATTGTATTCTGCTGTACGACACAGCTCAGAGTACATTTTAAAATATTTGTTAAATTACCGATCATGGTTATGGGACAAGGAGAATACAAGATTTGATTACGGCGAGTTACAACCTTCCCAGTCATTATATTGTATCGTCACCATCACCAGCCCTTTAATAATTTGTGATAAGATAGCCAGCCCCTCTGTGGTTGAGGGTTTCAGGTGAAGCTGGATTCCATCTTCGACCCTTATCGTCACTTACCATCTGGTAAACTAAGGGCTCTAAGCTACCGGAAGCTTTTCCGGATTTCCGGAAAAATGTAAATAAACTTTTCTGGTTGCGAGTTTTCTCATACTGTCCCATTTAAAAATAAATCAGCCTGTATAGCCGCCGCATGTTCCGCTTCTATCGATATTTAAAGACTTTCTTGATTAAATCGAACGCGAACCAACAATGTCGTTCCAAGAGAATTCCATTACCTACATTGTTCTTACCCGGGTTTTATTAAGAAACTAAGGACCCCTTCAAACTGTGACGCTAAGATGGCGCTCCTCAAATTTTGAAATAAGTAAATTGAGTTCTGTTTTCCATGCAATAAGGTTATAATTTCTTGGAGGAGGGAGATTGCCCGGTGTAGACCAATAAATACTTGGGGCACCCGAATGGTGCAGGGCAAACCACTAACAACAGCATACCCACAGAGGGTTGGTATAAGGTGGTATCAGGCGGCTGACTGTAAAACCTAAGACTAAACCTTGGGCAGTATGTATTTGAATGTTGTCATCCCAATCACTCTCTCTGTTCACCGGTTCATCGGAGACATGGTCCTTATCAAAATCTGTCGCCTAAATAATAATGCTAACAGCATTATTGTGTATCGACAATTTATGATAGGATATTAGCCAGCCCCTCTATAGTTCTGGGTTTCAAGAGAAGCCAACCCAAGAGCTTCCCTGCCTAGCATAAAAAAACAAAAAAAGGCTATTTTTAAATTGATTTAATTCAAAGCGTAGAAAAGTCGCTATACAGCAAAAGGCTCTATACCTGTGGCTATACCAATTTGTGCTATAGCAATGAAATACTCACTTAATTGGTTCGAAACTAATCTGGGCTTGAAGGGGCTTCCAGGATTAAAAGAAAAGTGAAAACCGGCCAAGTGCGAGTCGGACTCGCGCACAAAGGGTTCTCTACTTATCAATAAAATAAGAAAAAAAAATACGTTTATTGTATGGGAGCCACCGTAAATATTCATTTTATTCTATTTATTAGTATTTGTTGTAATAGCGGCAGCAGAAATACATCGTCTGTAAAAATTTCAACTGTCTTACTATCACAGTACATTAGATACAGGCTAATGAAAGTAAAATTTCAAGTTTCTATGTTAGTCATGTCTGCATAGATAAAGCCTGGTAACAGACGGACGGACAGCGAAGTGTTAGTAAAAGGGTCCCGTTTTACCCTTTTGGTACGGAACTGTAAAAATTGCGATTGTATAGTCTGCGGTGTTAAGGTAGTTGGATAAAAAACTTGTCTTTTGACGAACATTTTAACGGTTTATGCAAAAATGTAACCAAGACGTTAAGTATTGGCCTTTTTATATTATTTCCTGCTTTCAGCATGGGAATTAAATTACGATGTAAGCTTCTATGGTGGTACGTTATCCGTTATGTACCTAAATGTACTATTATATGAATTAAATTGTGGTTATATTGTTTTGTCGTTAGCTTGCAGAGAAAAAAGGAAATAGAAGTCAGGGCAAGTGCAGGATAAATTATGATTTGAACATTATACAAGCTGTTTGGTACATGGTAGATCAAGCCGGCACCTACCCATGCTAACATAGTCATATAAATACTATGGTGATACACAAAAAATTTAATTTGTAAAAAAAAAATTATTCTCCATACAAATAGTTCGATCAGAAAAACAAAATGTATGAATAAGTTTAAAAATATTTTTAGAATTTAGAATTTTTACTATGACCATAGTATTTATATGACTATGTTAGTATGGATAGGTGCCGGCTTGATATATCATGTACCAAACACCTTGTATAATATTAGAAAAATATTGTGAAGAAAATGAAGATTGAAAAATTTCGATAAATCTGTTCTTATGCGGGAATCAAACCCGCGTCCTCCGCTATCCGGGCAGATATCAGAAGTCTATACCACTCGGCTTAGTTTTCTTTGCAGGATAGATTTCCCCTACCTCTACTACTATACTACGGTTAAAGATCCCGATGAATGGCAATAAGCTCAGTCCTTTTAATACACCCTACTCTGCCTACCCCGTAGCGGGAAAGCCGTCATTACATTACACAGCTACACTACCAGTATCTATCCTTATCAAATCGTGTCCCCCTTAATTGGACAAATAATATTCAAATGATAAACTTTTTATCTTTATTTTACTGAAAATACAAACCTCTACAGTTTTGTAATCAAAATACTTAGAGAGCCAAGTTTTCCAAACTTCAAAAGGTCCAAAAGAATCTTTCGGCAAACTTACGCAAAGATATTTCCGTTCAAAGTAATTGTTATGATCAAAGGTTTTATCAGCAAAAATGCCAATACCTAAAGCGTAATTGATCATTAATCATCATAAACAGCCTTATTAACGTCCCCACTGCCACACAGGCCTCCCCTATGGATGGGAGAATGGGCCATAACCCACCACGGTGGCCCAGTGCAAGGTTGGTGGGTATTAACGACTGCAGATGCAGCCGGGACCAACGGCTCTGCGTGCCTTCTGAAGCACGAAGGACCTCGAGATAATAAATTTTTGGTCACCCATCCAACGACCGGCCTGTCGAAAATTGCTTAGTTATGCAATCGCAGGCCGAACGCGCTAAGCGCCAGCGCTATCGAGCTCCTCTGTATCTCTTATGTAATTGATCGAACTACTCCAAATATGAATTCCATAGTATTTTTAAATGAAATGCTCTGGCCTGGGTCTTATCTATAGTTTTCGCTCTCATCCTATTCTATATCCGCCCGTTGTGGTTTTGATCCGGTTCTATATAGCGGATGTAAACCATAAACATTTGGTTATCAGAAACAACGTCGTTCGAAAAAAAATTATGCATGCACACTTTAACGACGGTTAAAAGCTAATAACAAAAAACATACCTTAGGAGATAGAGATAGAGATTAGAGAATATTAGTAGACGGCCGCCTTGGTCGAATGCTCAGATTGCTGGGTATTGGCCAAGAGGTCCCGGGTTCGAATCCTGGTAGGGACAAACTTTGTGATGACCACAAATGTTTGTTTCCGAGTCATGGTTGTGTATATGTTTATGTAGTATATTGTCAACATTTATATACATAATTATATTAAAAATATGTCCGTCATCTAGTATCCATAACACAAGTGCTTAGGCTACTTAATTTGGGCTAGCTGATAGGTGTGAGTGTAAAAATATTTATTTATTTTCTTGCTAAGGCAACCAACATTAACAACCATTATGAATAGGAATAACTGGAATAACTGTAAAAACACCATTTTATTTAAGCATTAGAGACGTAAGACTTTCTTTACGCGTAATTAGTTTCAGAATCGGGCGTAACTTACTTGATATTAGTTATGGCCAGCGAATGATTGACTAAGTAATGTTTGCTAAGGCCGTCATTGGATGGGTGATCAATTACGTGGCAGTAAACACAGAAAATGCTTAAAGGGCTTATTTCTTTACAGCCCACTTACAAAGAAAATCTTGCTCAAGAGCCATCAATGAGAAGCGCATAGTTAGTAGGCAGTTAAACCGATTTTTCTCGTGAGCACACTCGGAGTTGAGCTCGTAACTACAACAGTTTTAATTAAATTTCCGCTATACCCCCGGGTCCGGTGACAAAGTAACAACTATAGTCCGTTTCACGAAAGAAGTCTCACGACTTAAGCCTTAACTCTTAGAAATAAGAGCGAAAATAACGTTATAGGAGGGACTTCTTTGGTCGAACGAAGTCTAGTTCCGAAGCGACTACGTAGGAAACCCTTAAAACGTCCCTGGTTTATTGCAGGCAACTGAGCGCAGGTGAAATGCATAATCTGGGAGGTGTGCGCCGTTTTACGAGTTACGTAAGGCGTGTGTCGTAAATGCGAGGTTACGTCTGACCGTCTTACGCTTAATCGATCCGCGTTGACGATAAATCGAATGCGTACTCGTAACGAAGACTAATCAATCACGATGTTCTGCACGACGATCTACGGGAGATAATTTTCGAATGTCTCTAACAAATTTTTCATGCCGCGTGACTTTTGAATTTATGCGGAAAAGCATAATATGACGTATAAAATACTTATGTAAGTGACGTAGGAAATATTGAATGCAAAAAGATGGTATTTGTTTTTATTTTAAACGAAGGAAGTGCGTTCGAATTGTGTCTCATAGACACCCTGCTTATGAAAGCGACCTTAGTTTTTTTATCGTCTGTTTTCATTTACATTCTATGTCAATATTTATAAGATCTTCCTGCCCTCTTCACAGTTTATCAGGGGTCGGCGCAGTATATCTTCATCCTCTCACTTTGGATTAACATCTGGATGATGTACCTAGACAGAAATAAATACGACTTGTGATATTCAACTCACGCGCTGCCAACCATGTCAATATCGCTCCATTATTCTAACAGAACCACAAAACAACGGCTGGACAAAGAAAAGCGCTCACTCGAATAACGATGACAGGGTTTCTCACATTCGTGCATAATGGCCGGGTGACACGGTCAGTTGATTGGATCCAATGGCTTGATCAAACGGACTTGGCCAGTGTAACTGACCGCACCATAAGCCCCGCTGGCTCCAATTATATGACAGACAAACCTACACGAACAGTTAATTGGAAGCTATTGGTGTTTTGCCAATTTACCTACAGTCGATTCGTAATGCACAGTGAAGTGCACCCGGTAACTGTTTGACTCAGACGAAGTCATGCGCGGAAACTAGTCAGTGGATAAATGGTTTTCTTGTCCTGGATATCTGGGGTGCATTCATGTGGGTAAGATGTCATCGATCTCCGCACTCTTTTGATTTATATTATCTTCCATCATACCGGAAAGGTGTAAGTGATGAATGAATGTTTAGAAACGTGATGAAAAGGACCGTGTCAAGAGATTGCTCGAGGTTATACATCCAACCGCCTGTTTGACACCAACCCTCTTTGGGCATGCTCATTTTGCCCTCTACCATTTGGGTGCCCGCCATACCCCTCTTCAAGCAATCCGACAACCTCTCTTACGGCGGGTCCCAATATTCTATCCACAGTTGAAGATACTACAGCTTAGTTACACATCCAATGACCGGCCTTAGCGGACATCGCTCAGTTTACGCAATCGCAGGCCAAGCACGCTATGCCGCTGCGCTAGCGAGCTCAAGGAAAACTAGTTACCGCCAATTATTAAAAGTTTATTGAGAGGAAAATATTCCAAGCTACTGCATTCTCCATTACGACGGAAGTAGGTGCTGCAGATGTTTTACGAGCAGCTTCCTTTACGGGACCATTATTCTTTCGGCCACCCTGACTACAGACACTTGACAAACTTAATTTGCGGGTCTAATTGATTTAAGTGTCGTGTGTTTGGCCCATTACGACACCCAGTCGGCCATTACTGTGGCTTTATCTTCAATAGTTACAGCTCGGCTCGATGCTATGGCTGATAGCTGGGGAAGCGTTTTAATTAGCTATCATTAATTAACCATCTGCGTTTCCATGCTGTGGCGCACCCTGAAATATTAGTGCGATCCAAACGCGGGTGACAAAACGGGACGCCGCTCTACTCAGCTTACTATAGCGTTGTCTCAGTTTAACAATGGGAATTGAGTCGCGTTTAGAGTTGGTGGTAAGGCCCCAGGTCTGGGAGTAAAAATATAATGTGAATAGAATGTGCCATCCCCGCTCATCACTAGGGTGTCGTAAGAGTCGACTAAGGGAAATTGCTCGGTATAGACCAATGAGCACTTTGAGGCACCCGAATGTTGGAGGGCAAACCACCAACAACAGCATACCCAAATAGGGTTGGTGTCAGGCAGGCGGCCGGCTGTAGAACCTTGAGCAGTATGGACTGGAATGTTGTCATCCAAATCACTCTCTCCGTTCATCGCTCTCTCGGCGTGGCCTTTTCTTTTCTGTACATTGATTCATCACTAGCACCTTTCCGGTGGGATGGATGATAAACTGGGAACATGGCAATAAGAAGAAGACTTAATGATCGGCGTAAAACTGTATTCCGATACCTAACGATAACTCTTAGCGTTTTATGGATTCACCATGCGGTTGGCGAGTCCATATTGTGATAGAGAGGGAAGCAGCACTTGTGACCCAAATGTAGGTTTACTTGTAAATTTCTTCCAAAAATTAAACGTTATCTTTGTCTTTCATTGACAATATAAGGTGCTGAATTTTCGTATGGTGACGGCAGAGTAGAATACAATTGTCACCATCCCAAATCTCTCCCGTGGGTGGCGTACAAGGCGACTAAGGATAAATCGGTGCTGAGGAATGGGCAGCAGCGTTCCTCTTATACTCGTACAACCTAACAATTTACTGCGACTTTTGTGCTTGATAAATGGCAATAGGCTCGCCACCTTGGTACTTGACACAATTGGCGAAACGCGGGTGCTGGTTCACCTCTGCCTACCCCTTCGGGGATATAGGCGTGATTTATGTATGTATGAATTTTCGTGATCGTAATTTATTCGCGACTATTCTTTCCCAATGGGGTAAGCAAAGGTGAAATAATACCCATATTTCGCCAATTTGCGGAAATACATCTCTGCTTACTTGCCCTGAAGAGAGAAAGGCGTGATTTATGTATGTATGTAAAAATATTGAAAATGGGTATTAAGCTAGTATTTGATTGTATTCAAAGTCGTGCGATTATCTCAACATGTGTGAATAGTTCGTTCACGCCTACATTACAATGAGATTTGAATAATGTCTTACATTAACGCCCCCATACCACTAGCAGTTACACACAACATCTCGGGAGAAACCACAGGGAACACAAACGAGCTTAAGATTGCGTTATTCTCAATTCGTATCTATTCTACTTCTGCCCTGTAAAGCTGACGTATTACTGAGAAAACAATATGGGGACCGTCGTGTCGAATTTAAGAGTAGTTGTCGAAAATTTACATTTTGTTCGCTAGAAATGTTGTATCGTTTGCTATTTGGCTAGGCGTGCTTGCCCTAGCTCGTAGGTGCTTTAAATACTGTTTAAACTATAAGGGCACGAACGCATTCGTTAAAATATTATATACAGGGTGGAATTTTGTAATGCCACCTGAAGGGCAAGTACTCTTAATACTGTAGATAGAAAATTTTACTCAAAGGAAACATTCCTTTATTTTTGAAAAGAAAGAAAACTGCATTCAAAGATTTTCGAAAATTCGCTTGCCACACCCGGGAATCGAACCAATTAAAATCTGTAAAAATTACATCCTGTACTTTTATTGCATCGATCGTTAGATGTCAATTATAAAGACAATTATAAAGACGAAACATTGAGTACAGAAATAATATCTTGTTTGAAAGAAATAATATTGTAGTTGTAAGAGACGAGACAAAGGTAAAAAAAAAGTGGAAAATCTTTATCGGCTTAATAATAAAAATGTATGAATATTTTATGTGGAGGTTTGATTGAAAATCTCGTGTACGTAAATAAAACCAGTGTAACTTTTCAACTAAACGATGTATCGCATGAAACAAACAGATAAACAAACAAGCCATGATTGTGGAAATTCGCAGTTGAACCAATATTGAATTGTGTGTGTGTGTTTTCCCTCAGGGTTGAAAGTCAATAGTAAATTCAGAATAGGTTAGGGAATAAGGGATATTTTTTGTGAATGCCAACAAAAAAAATGTAGTCATTTTAAAATTCAGACATAAGTTATTGATATCCTTCAATAAATTTTATGATATGTACATGGAGAAAAAAAACCTTACTGAGTTTCTTGTCCATTCTTTTACGAACGGATGGCGTAGATTTTTTTTGCTAGATATTACATTAAAAACTTATGTGTCGGTATAGGGTAGGTTGGGGGGCTGATTGCTGGTGCGCGGTATGTTTCGGTTTATGTGATTGGCGAGTTGTGGGATTGTATATGGTATATAATTTACAATGTACCTGCAATGTCATAATCGTTGAACCATCTGGTTTCTCTACAGCCTCCTTGCGTGCCGTATTACTGGCGGGGCGTTGGGCTCTGGTGCGTTTAGTATCAACTTTGGTATTGAACGCTTCGGGGTCGGCGCTCGTTGCGGATCGAAGCGTGGGTGGGTTTTGGAGACCTATCATTATAGACTTAGGCATGCTGCGCACTCCCCTCTCTTCCCCTGGACACACAGGTTTTCGATGTCTAGCGTCTTGACGATTCATAAGTGTATTGTATTGTAATCATTCTAGATAATATGAATAAACGAATTTTGACTTTGACTTTGAATTATCTGACATACTTTCTTTAGGTAGGTATTAGAACATCGATTAAAATAATGTGTGAGTCAATAAATTATATGAGATTGACGTTGTGTGCTTAGTTTACGCAATCGCAAACCGAGCGCGCTAAGACCCCGTTCATATATACGCGCGAGTAAGACGAGTTTCGTTATACATTGCTCCCTATTAAGCAGCATTAGTCGCTTATGCTGCTTAATAGCGACCAATGTACGAACCGCGCCATACGCACGTACAAACGGGGCCTAAGTCACTGCGCTATCAAGCTCAATAATATTGGCCTTTTCCAGCTATCAATAAATGCAAACAGAACACCTCAAAGCGTACATAATGCGGCACAGCTGCCGAATCCATAGACCTAAGCAATATTAATAAACTAGAGCCCGACATTCGGCGGGTTTCATTTCCGCCACCCCACTCTGCCGTGTCTGTCTGTTTATTTTACGACACGATCGAGTCGATCGGGCAATATTTTCATGGAGCTTACAATTGAAGTTTTTGTGGCACCTCGGCGCAGTATGTCACAATCATTTCGACAGCTATCGACCTGTGTATAGTGGAACAGCAGTAGTGGAAAGCGAAGGGGTAGGCATAGTTAACACCCACTTTTCGCAAATTAAGTTAGGTCCCATGTAATAGGTGGCGAGCCTATTGCCATCTATCGGACACATAAATAAAAAAAGGAGGAGCTCGCTAGCGCAGTGGCACAGCGCGCTTGGCCTGCGATTGCGTAAACTAAGCAATTTCGCTAAGGCCGGTCATTGCATGGGTGACCAAAAATGTATTATCTCGAGTTCCTCCGAGTTCCTCAGTGGAGACATTAAAGGGCTGGTGATGATGATGATGATGAGCACATAAATTGCAGTATATTGCTAGGTGGTAAAAGAGGAATTCTACTGCCCATTACTCATCGCATTTTTTACCCCTAGTCGCCTTGTACGACACCCACGCAGGGGATGGGGGTGGTGACAACTGTATTCTGCTATGCCGTCACCACACGGTATAAAAAACAGTAGATAGCTTCTGTAAGATCAATAGGTACTGAAGGGGAAGGGGGCCGAAAACGGGCATTCTGCCTAAAGGGGGTACTCTCGTGTATAAAATACGTTTTCAAAATGATACTTATTACTTATATTCCCGTCAGCCTTGTTGACTGCTTCCTTTAGGGGAAACGTGAAAATTGATATTAAATAAATAAATTAATTAATATTTTTATACTCACACCTATCATCTAGCCTAAGCACTTGTGTTATGGATACTAGATGACGGACATATTTTTAATATAATTATGTATATAAATGTTGAAAATATACTACATAAACATATACACAACCATGACCCTTCCAGGATTCGAACCCGGGACCTCTTGGCCAATACCAAGGCGGCCGTTAAAATATTCCCATCTGGGCCCGTAGCCAAGTGTTCGAATCCTGGAAGATCGTTTCATAACGTTAACGTGTCGAAGTTCGTCACGAGCGGCCATATTACTTTGGTATCTACTGCGTCTTAGCTTGCGCTACCAACGTAACTAGGAACTTACGAAGACGATTTTGGTCACGTGATTTCACGACGACTTACGTCAAATCTCATACATTTTGCTTTATCGAACTTCGTTATCTTTGTCGGTATGTTACTTTGTCTAGGCCCCCTGTTCTTGTTCTTGGCTATTGTAAAATATCAAATGGCTAGACAGAGAGAGAAATCGGGGTGGCGACGGTGAATGTTAACTAGTTGTGAAGGGGCCCCGTAAACCTACACTTAAGTCACAAGTCCCAAGCGCTGCCCCTGACTTCGCTCTCTGCCACACTATGGGCTCGGCACCCGCATAGTGGATCCATGGAATGCTAAGCGTTTTCGTCTCATCTCTTATTATAGGTACCTACAGCAAAGAACCCGCAAGTCCTTTATGACAGATGTCAATTCCATTTTAATACTTCTTCTTTTCTCCTCCGCCTCCCAGGCAATAGCTTAAGTCTGTAAAAAAAGTGTTTCGAGCTAATAAGTAGAACAGGGGGGCCTAGACAAAGAAACATACCGACAAAGATAACGAAGTTCGATAAAGCAAAATGTATGGGATTAGACGTAAGTCGTCGTGATTTCACGTGACCAAAATCGTCTTCGTAAGTTCCTACTTATGTTGGTAGCGCAAGCTGAGACGTAGATACCAAAGTAATATGGCCGATCGTGACGAACTTCGACACGTTATCGTTATGAAACGATTGCCACTTGGCTACGGGCCTTGTAATAACAAAATGGCCAGCCGACAAGAATGTGTTCTTTATGTACAAGGTAAGCTCGCATAGCGTATGACCTAAAATTTTTCTGTAAATGTCTTAGGAAGGATTAAAACAAAAACGCCATAACTCTTATAAGAAACATGCAGGTTTGTTCTAAATTTATTATACTGTTTATTACATTGTATATATGTACAGGGCGTGTACAAGGCATATACATTATTATTGACAAGGGAGGACTTATCTCTAATAGATCTCTTCCATTCAACCCGTAAATGAGAGATAACATTAATTAAAGCAGGTAATATAAAAGCGCCTATTTATCTTTTAAGTATACAGATAATAACTGTAGATAATATTTATGTAGTTCAGACTTACTTCGACAAGAAAATACGTCAATTAGCTTTTAAGTGATCAAAGTGATTTGTCAAAGGGGACTTTCTATTTGGCACGGATTGTAATATTGTTACCAAAATACGTTCGCCGAATTTAAGTATCACTTCTAATTGAGAGATAAATTTGCCTCAGAATTCCCGCTACTTTCAACGGGTGTCTAAAATTAGCACTTATTGATCTTAGATAGGATTCACCATAAATAAGTGATTTAGTCTAACCTTTTTATTAGATAGAACGAAATTAGATTTCAAAATGGTGGCTTTCATCGTTAATCATATTATAGAATTAATTACATTTGATATTTTGATCCGATTCTAGTGTGAGGCGGTTATTTCCGAATGGCCATTCCGCTTCTAACATTCAGCCCTTTAATGCCTTGCTAGGGCACAAGCCTTCCCGATGGATAGAATATGGGAGAATGGGCCATAACCCACCACTACTGGCCCATTGCGGATAAGTGGGTGCGGATTGCAAATGTGCCGAAGCATTTAGAAACTCGATATAATATTTTTGGTCACCCATTCAATGACTTCCAATGAAATGCATTAGCAAACATTTGCTTAGTTTACGCAAACGTAGGCGGGGCGAGCTAGCCTCTGCGTCAGCGACCTTTATGATTAACATTTATAGTTATACCTATCGATAAAAATCAAAAGACACCATATATAAATTTTTAGAAAATTACTCTGTAGTTTTAGCATTTGCTTAGTGAAAGGCTGAAAAAAATTGTCGATGTTATGCGGGTTTAAAATAATATTATTATTGTTTGGATTTAAATGTGATACATATGAGGCCTCATTTAGGTACATTGTAAAATATATTATACATCAGATTACCTAAATAAAAAGGTGTACATTAATTTAAGTATAAATAACAAGGAGATCAATGATCTAAATTGCTTTACGTTCTATTTATTAATAATAGACTGTATTATAAAGGGCTAAAAATAAACATTATATACGAGGTAGCTTCACTTCCGAGCTCAAAGAGAGGGAGTAAATTGAAACCGAGTTATAATGGGTTTTTAAAGCGCCTACACTCTTCACAACGATTGCCAAAAATATAATAAGCAATCCTTATTACATACATACAGTCAACGGCACTTCAGACTACCCAAAACTGTCAAATTTCTTCAATCGTTTGTCAACCTTAACTTGGGAATAATAGGGCACAAAATCGTTTGAGAAATTTTGCCATTTTGTGGTAGTCTGACGTGTTGTTCTGTACATACAATATCACGCCTTTCTACAACAGGCGTAGGCACAGATCACTTCTTTCCACTTGCTACGTTCCTTATACAGGTACCTAGTTATTTCGTTTCATCCAATCTCACCTTCACGCATGCCCGTCCGTTTCGGCTGGCCCTTTTTTAATTAGAGTTTTATTATTACAATATTAAATTGTTTATTTTATATAAAAATTATGTACAATTCCGGATATTTAATGAAATGTTTATCTCTTTATAATCTAAACCTATGATTCCTTTTTTTCGGGTTCATTTACATTGTAAAAAACGCGAACAAGCCTTCGTGGGTAACACAATAAGAGAGAGACTCGGCACAATCATATCTCCCTATATTTGCGAGGCACCCAAATGTTTACCATAACAGATAGGCGACATTTGTATTAAACGAATGAAAAATGTACCTCTGTACATACAGACATCAGCGCATCGGATTCCGAGCAAAATCGTATTTAAACCCGTTCCACTTTGGACCTTACGTTGTAGCCGCTCGAGTATAAATTCCACTGGAGAATTTAAAAGTTATTTTAACCCGACCTGCGGTTATCTGTACCATTGTACGTCACAAAGGCTCAATCCATTTACTTTCAAATGATGCCCCGGAGCGATAGGGGGCCCTATCGCGTGCCCTGGGGGACACCCTGCAAAAACGCGGGCATCGTAATTTTTTCTTCGAGTACGGTTCTCGTACTGTGTTCATCGGTTTTTGAAGACTGTCACATTTAAATTCAATGTAATAAATTTACTCTGAGAATAAAACAGTGAAGTGGTTTTGGCCAGCGCAGCAAAGACATGACGTATGCTATAAATAAACAAGGAGGATTTATATGTCGAACGGAAGCGAATAGAGAAAACGTCAGGCCTGGGCGGATCTTTAATAATCAAATGGAAAGTATATTAAAAAGGGCATGCCCGGCCAGCACTATCATGCTGGCCGGGCATACATGGATTTTTGACGGTTCAAAGTGATAAATGGGTATACCTATCATATCGTATTTCTGTGATCATGCTAGCCGGGCAGGTCAAGAGTACCCGAAATCGATGGACATGCCTCATGCATGTCCGTGGATTTCGGGTACTCTTGACAACAATGAAATTGGATGAAGCTAAAGAAGTACGTAAGGATCGTAGCAAGTGGAAAAGTGATCTCTTCCTACCCTGCGGGAAAAAGCTTGACTTGTGTATGTAACCGCCGCATCGGGCAACTTTCCTCTATATATTTTAAATTAATAATAAAACGTTTGGTGGCAAGAATCAAAATAATTGATCTGGTACAATAATTAATTGAATCTTTTAATTAATGTTTCAAATTAACGAGGGACTCGAACCCGGGTCTTCCGTAAAGCTAACGGCTGCCTATACCACTCGCCCCACCAAAAGGTTAATTAACTTGTCGAACTTTTTCTAATTAACCTTTCTACTTCACGTTGTAAGCGAACGTGTATTGAGGTAAATAATTTTTTAACTTTCGAAAAAGGTATTTTGTATTTTAATACCGTTCATTTAGTTAAGCTTGGATTTGCTTGTAAAATATTTATTGCAATATCATTTTTATCTGAACATCATAATATAAATGTTAACAAAAACATTACGCAGAAAAAGTGTGGATTTGAGTCAACCATCAGGATATTTCTCGACATTTTTCTAATCGATTTTTTTAGTTGTAAAAATTTTCAATTAAAACATTTTGCCAGCGAACTACAAAGTAATTCCAAATATATCATTATAATTTTCATTTAAACTGCAAACTTAAGTAAGTTAAGAGTTAATAGTTTTATTAGCAGGTCGCTTTTTCTTTTACTTTTAATAACAGTGACAAAACATTACTTTTCATAGTTCATAAATTCCTTTGCGTTTCACTCTCGCATAATCTTACGATTTCTATAAAACAAACAAAAACATAAATCACGCCTATATCCCCGAAGGGGTAGGCAGAGGTGAACTAGCACCCACGTTCCGCCAATTATGTTAGGTCCCATGTAATAGGTGGCGAGTCTATTGCCCTTTTTTGGGCACAAAAGTTGCAGTACTATTGTTAGGTGATATAAGAGGAACGCTGCTGCCCATTCCTCATCGCTGATTTATCCTTAGTCGCCTTGTACGACACCCACGGGAGAGATTTGGGGTGGTGACAATCAAATCAAATCAAATCAAAATTCGTTTATTCATATCTGGTATGATTACAATACACTCATGAATCTTTAAGACAATAAATTTACGCCATCCGTTCGCAAACTACCAGGAGGCCCTGTCCTGAGAAGAACGGGCAAGAAACTCAGTCAGGTTTTTTCCTCCCTTTACATAAAAGTAATTTCAAATAATTAATAATTGGAAATTGAAAGATGTCAATAACTTACAACGTCAAGTAATAGTATGTCAATAAAGATACAAATTCTGAAGTTATCAACATCCTTCATTACAACAAACACAATATCTATTTTAAATAAAGAACACTCAAAGGCAATCGTTTACTGCCGCACTCAGAGACGTCAAATAACGCTAATAAGCACTTAACGTCAAAAAAGGACAATTCAAAACTAATCGCTATTCTTGCCAGGTCTATGGTCTAGATTTGAATGAAAATTTTTGACATTAAATACTCATTAAAGTTAATTGACGTCTCTGAGTGCGGCGGTTAATCATACTGGATAAAGATATTTAGTATTTATACATTATGTATGTAATTATGTATGTAAAAGTTATTGATTCCAAGCATCTTTGTCATCTAAATAGTCCTGAATTTTATAGTACCCTTTTTTCAGGAGTATATTTTTTTTATAGGGCTTAAATTTGTGTAAAGGCAGTTCAGTCACAGAATCTGGAATCCTATTATAAAAAAGCATACATTTCCTTTAATAATTCTGACCTTTGTTTTCATAGCTTAATGTGACTCTTAAAATGATTCTGTCGTTTAATTAATTTATTAGTTTTCCTGATAAATTTAATCATCTTAATATATTTCTTAAGTTTTCTAGAAGAATTCATGTGAGGAGTATAGCTTGCACACAATTGTATTCTACTCTGCCGTCACCACACGGTAATACGATTTCTATAGAGTTACATAAATGTGTGGAGGCGCGGTCTTTGCCAACTCATCAGCTAATATTCAGTATAATACAGATACTACTGTGTGTACTATGGGCAATAATTATATTAATACATACATACGTCACGCCCTTCTCCCACAGGGGTAGGCAGAGATCACTTCCTTCCACTTGCTACGATCCTTACATACTTCTTTCGCTTCATCCAATCTCATCAATCTCTTCATGCATGCCCGTCGGTTTCGGGTACTCTTGACCTGGCCCTTTTTCAATGGACTTTCAATTTGATTATGAAAGATCCGCCTAGGCCTTCCCCTTGCCATTTCTCCATTCACTTTCGCCATGTAAATCCTTTTTGTCATTCTCCTTTCATCCATTCTTTCGACGTGACCATACCATGCGAGCATCCCTTTCTCAATCCTTGTCATTACATCTTCTTTCAAACCACACCTTTCTCTTATCACACTGTTATACAATCGTTATATTAAATAGTACCTAAAACCCGCCCGCTTTGAACTGCCTCCGTGGTATTGTGGTTCGCCCACCGGAATGAAGATCCAGAGGTTCCGGGTTCGATCCCCAGGGGGGTACAACTTTGTACTCGGTTCGGTTGGTGGTAGGACTTGTTTGAAGTCCGCCTGGCCAGCTAAACACCATCTTATCAAAATCTTTCGCCATAATAATAATGTTAACAGCTTTATTGTGTTCCGACAATGTGTGATAAGATAGCCAGCCCCTCTGTGGGTGAGGGTTCCACGTGAAGCTTACCATCAGGTGAGATGAAGGGCAAGAGCTTCCCTATCTAACATAGAAAAAAACTTTCAAACTAAAATCAGGCATAAAACCATAGAAAATAAACTAAAGCTTTCCTCAGCACCAAAACAAATTAGCTTTTTGAAACTGGCAACCCAACTTCCCACATAAAGTGGGTCCCTTTGCCCGCTTCTTTCGTAACAATCCCTGCATTCTCACCTAACAACAGTGCGCAAGTTAGTACGTGACAGTCGCCCTGCCAGTTATTATCCAGTGGAAAGGTCAAACACGAACTGAATTAACCTCTGGCCAATTGTTAACTATAATTGGGTCCGTCTTGTTTACGGCTCAGAAGTTTGATTTCGGAATGTGTCTACTGTGTGTAATCTGTGGAGTTGGGGGCGGTAAGCTGTGTTCATGACCATTCGGTTTTCGGTGTCAGGGTTTAGCTTTTTGAAATAGGAATAAGTAAGTATTGACAAACCTTTATGAAGTTTGTAACGGCACAATAGTGAAACATATATTAGAGAATTTTTGTGTGAATAAAAATGGAAATATGTTATTACTACTGTAATTACATATTTCCATTAAATAATAATTGTTTATTACCTATTTATCCTCTAAGAGGTAGGCAGATGAAGACCCGCATTTCTACGTATGGTGATGGTCCCATGTAATAGGAAAAAACTATTGTCATCTATCGGCACGTAAATGGCAGTACATTGTTTGCTGCTAGGACAAGATCTTCGTAGGATAATTAGAATAATCTGATTGGTGGCTAAGAGCTCCCAAGTTCGAATCCAGGGGGCCTACCGCCTAACTCGGTTGCTGATGATAGCTTTTAATCAATGCATTTCTTACGGCTATCAATTTAGCTAGCAAACATCTTGAATTTTTAGGCGGTACGGATTTTATTCAAAATTTATACAAAATCATTTGGGGATCATTAGTTCAAAGCTATCGCTGATAGTTTAAATATATTTGGTGCGAAATGGCAGCATGACGTCATAAACTAAAGCTTTTGCTTCAGCAATCGAGTTAGGCGGTAGGCCCCCTGGTAGGGGCAAGTGTTGCGATGACCACTATCGTTATAATAATGCCAGCGCAGTACGAGTCAGAAGAAAAGTGTTGGAAAGGACCATGTCGTCACGTCATACGATGATCCTATGTGGTCCGGGCTAAAAAACCTAAACCAAAACATTTGTAATGTCCACCTGACACTAACTTTTGGGATCACGCTGACATAAATAAATAGATATTCATAGAAAATATAATACGCACAATTATGAAATTATATTAATTAAAAACCAAGGTTCAACATATCCAATACGCAATACGTGTAATTAAAACTGTCTGGACAGATTAAAAAGCTGCAAAACCCTTAATTAGCTATGCGGTCTTTGGCTGACGCGAAAACACAAATTGTTTACTCTTTCATTAACACAGAACCTTTCGGAAAATAAAGGAGCAAGCCTGCCTTAATTATATATACGCCTTATCCACGCCATAAAATTTTTAACAGGAAACGTGTCCGCCATCTTGAAAATATGCCAACGAAAGCTGAAATCGAACAAATTAACTTTTACATAGATAAATAAATCGACGACGAAGTGCCAATATCTTCTAACTAACACAGACAAAATTTTCCACAGAGTAACAAAACGTTAGAATTTCACGTTAGAAAATTTAGTTAGAAGTTATCTGTCGTGTTCTCAATAAAAATATAGTTACATTATTTCATGAAGACCCGCACAAGTAGACGTTAATTTCAAAAACATAAAAATAACTTGACGCGCTGTTGACTGCACAATAGGAACGCCCATTCCTCATCACTGTTTCAACCATCAGTAGCCTAATACAACACCCGCGGGGGAAATTTGGGGTGGTGACAATTGTATTCTGCTCTGCCGTCAGCACACGTCACAAATTAACTTTTCTTATATTATATTATAAAATACTTGTGTATGTAAACAGTACAATGGCCAGCAGCGGGACGGGTAAGGGTTGGAGCCTGAACAAATACACACACGACCCGCGGGTGTACGTGCCTATAATAAATACACAGTGCAATTGGAATGGTATACAAATTATCGGAATAAATCAGGTATTATTATTTTATCGAAGAATTTATCAAACAAATACTGCTTTAGATAAGCAGTATTTTATTTGTTTTACAGTATTAAAATTTCTTTACGCAATGTAGCACGGGAGTCCGTGATGTAATAATATAAAGTATCTGTATGACCAAGCTCGGGTACTTTTTCTGTGGGGCACGACGTACGATTTCAATACAAGCCGAGATACTTACAATTAACATTACATTTACATACTACAGGGTGAATTTGAAATCGGTCGACAAAATTTTACAGGACATTTGAACCGCTGTAATGATCGTTATAGTAAGAATTTAAATTGTAATGAAACTTTAAGTAATAAAATACAAGAACGCAATTATTAGATTTATTAGTTGCAATTGACGCACTTTGCGCGCGATTGTACCTACAGCGTTCTACTACCTAGCCACGCGCACCCGTCTTCTTAGCAACCCGCGAATTACGAACGATTTATTTAATTTAATTTAATATTAAGAATTTAATTTAATATATTTTTTTAAATAAATAATAAAACATGTTATTATTTTCTATTTTTTTGCAATAAGGCGCCTATGGTCACTGCCCCACGCATGGCTTTCGACTGAACTGCGGAAAAATCTGTTATTTTCTTCGACAAGCGCCCTTACTTATTCATGCATATCTTAGTAAAAGTCGCCGTGCTAGGGTACGGTCGCCCAGTGTCCACTCATGCATGCAAACTCCGAAAAGTTACGCGCCCTTTGTGCTCTAATCTTGGACGAACGCTCGCATTCTAACGCGCGTTAGTTGGAATTTGTGCGCTTACCTGATTAATCGCCGCACTCAGAGACGTCAAAAAAATTTAATGGGTACTTAACGTCAAAAAAATTCATTTAAATCCAGACCATAGACCTGGCAAGAATAGCGACTATTTTGAATTGTCATTTGTTGACATTAATTACTCATTAACGTTATTTGACGTCTCTGAGTGCGGCAGTAAGAGTTTCAAAAAATCTGCTCTGGACCCAGACTAGTGGTCGATTTATTCAATGGAAAAGAGACGATAACTGAGCAATGAGTAATAGGCCTTATACCACCTAGCAATGTACTGCGATTTCCGTGCCCCATAAATGGCAATAGGCTCGCCACTTATTACATGCCATACACCTATGCCTGCCCCTTCTATACCTTAAAAGAATAAACCATTTTTTTTATGTTGCGTCCAATATTTGGGTTCTCAAACCCTCAGTTTTGATTGACGGATTCCATCTTAATTTTTATATTCTTAACCCGGGTCAGTGATTACAGTGCAGCATTGAGATGAGGGTCCGTGCTCAGTCTATCGGTAAAACAGCTACCGTGATCTGTCCGAGATTGGATTTGCAGTGTAGGTACATGTATTATTCTCCATCCCAGGAGAGTCTGTGGATCCAGGTACGACTGTTTCTAGAGAACACGGAGGAAGCTTCGACTGTTTTAGTTTACTGATGTAAAGCACTCGAATATTGATAAGTCTAGAGTGCTTTTACAGCAGTATTTGTAAAGCTGTTTGTACCCCTTTGTTTAAATTAAATTAGTAATACTCGTGAATGTCGTGTGGTGACGGCAGAGTAGAATACAATAATGTCATCACCCCATCTCTACCGTGGGTATCAGTCAAGGCGACTAAAGGCCGGTTTTTTTAATCCATAGTTAACTCAACCAATTGTTAAAAACTGTTACTAATTGCTAAATATCAGTCTGATATGTAACCATTAGTAACAATTTTAGTTACTAATGTCACTAATGGATAAATATCAATCTGATATTGTTACTAATTGTTAAATATCAGTGATATTTAAAGAAAAATATTTTTTTTAACAATTGGTTAACAGTTAACTATGCGTCAAAAAACCGGCCCGTCAGTTTTTTGATGCATAATTAACTCAACCAATTGTTAAAAATTTTTACCAACGGTTAAATATTTTACTGATCTTTAAAAATTAGTAACAATATCAGACTGATATTTAACTATTAATAAAAAAAATTAACAATTGGTTGAGTTAACTGTGCATCAAATAACCGGGTTTGAGAGTTAAGCAGCGATGAATTTGGCTGCAGCAGTCCTGTTATATTATTATCACCTAGCGACTTACGTAACATTACCCGAGAGATGGAAATAAGGCTCGCCATCTATTACATCGGACCTAACATCTGTTGCCGACTGAGTTTTGTATTAATCCTTTTTGATATGTTTTCTGTTTACTTTTTAATATTTTTTGATACTCGTTTTGTTTTTGATACTTGTCAGTTGTATTTTGTTACGTATATGGTGAATACAGTCCTCGGCTACTAAAAGGGTGTTTCTCTGTAGCCTTTGCCACCAGCCCCGTCTACATCGTTTACAAAAGGTCCTTCGAGCCGGATAACGTATATTTCCAGCTTTCGTTCGTATTCAATTTTTGTAAAAATGTCCGGTGGTAAAAGTGTTTCAGAGCCCTCGTTTCATCCCTCAAGCCCTGTTCCACGGCCAATGTCACCCGTCTTAAGACCTGGAACAGCGGGTAACAACCCTGGACGTAATGCCCGTGTTTTAGGGCCAGGTTCGTCTTCGTTTCGCCCTCCCTTAGGCGCCGAACCGGCCCCAGGTATAGTTTCGTCTAAAGCTACATTATCTCACCATTCTCATCGTTCAACTTCATCATCAAGCTCCTCCAAAGCCCGACGCATGGCAGCTGAGGCACGCCATGCAATGGAAGTTTTAAAAATCGCCGAGGAGCGAGCTCAGTTAAAGCTCGATGTTCAAAATAAAATATTAGCGGCAGAGCTAGCTGCCATTGAGAGTAATTCCAAATCTCGAACCAACACCATTTTATCGTGGGTCCACAGCGTGCAAGAAAACACTGAAGTTGCGACCAACAATCCTCCCGTTCCCGAAGCAGTGGGGCCGATGGTAGTTATCGACCCATGCGTTGGCGGGACCGAGTGTGCTGCAAATCGTGTGCGAGAAACCCCAGCACCCCACGTGACCCGGTTGGATTACCTACGAATTGTGGAAAAACCGTTAGTTTCATTACCACAGCAGGCGAGAAAGACAATATATTCATTAATAAAAATCGTGAGCATCCATCATTCCCTATTAGCGCTGTCACCGCTCCTCCGTCATCTCATCAATGTGAAGGGATCAGGGATTTGGCTCAAGCAATCGTATCTTTAGGTCAAAAGCCAAAACCGTTTCCCCTCCCCCTTTTCAGTGGTAAAGCGACGGACTGGATCTCGTTTAAGTTATCATACACACAAACTCACATAACATTTTCACCGTTAGAAAATTTAAGTCGTATTCGTGCAGCGCTACGTGGAGATGCGGCTATGGCCATGTCCGCACTATCGCTAACTGCTTAGACTCCAGAAGAGGTCTTGGCAGCTCTGGAGGAAAGGTTTGGTCGGCCAGAACTTATCGTGTTAGAGGAATTGGCAGCAGTCCGAGCACTTCCTCGACTACAAACGGACTTCAAAGAACTTAACACTATTTCTTGCAAACTACACAATTTAGTATCTATATTAAAACATTTAGGTCAAACGGAATATCTTTATTCACCAGAAATTTACAATAGTATTTTATCAAAATTAACACCGTTACTGCGCGCATTATGGACTAGGTATGCGGCAGAAAATTCAGGTAGAGCATCCAAAATTGAACTTTTATCACATTTCCTTCGCAATGAATCATCAAATCACGTTCGTTTCGGTTTATTATCACAACAACAAAATTTTCCATTTCAGAATAATTCAAACAATCAAAACAATGTTCGTAAATTTCACAACAATAATAATTTAGATGACAGAAAGTGTCAGGTGCTCGTCACCGAAGTAACTGACACATGTCTATTCTGCCATAGTCAAACCCACGGTATAAAGAATTGTGAAAAGTTTAGTTCCAACTCGGTTGACCAAAGAGTACAGTTTCTCATAAAAAATAAAATTTGTTTTCGTTGTCTGTGTTCAAAGGCTCACCCGTGGCGTACTTGTTCGAAGAATAAAGTATGTGGTGTCAATAATTGTAAACGTCATCATCATCCTTTGATACATGGTGCTAATATTTTTCCTTCTACATCTTCTTCATCATCTACCAGTAAAGTCAGCGCATCTATTACCCCCGAACGCGTTACCGTGGCACAAGAAATTAGGGAAAATCGTGTCGAATCGGTTGATTCAAGTTTTCCCAATTATCAAGTTGAGCAGCCAGTCGATAATGCGGTTACTTATTCGCTTGCTACTTCACAGTCACGGAGAGTCCTCTTGAAAGTTATACCGGTGATAGTTCAAGGACCGCGGGGAGAGGTAGATACGTACGCTCTTCTGGATGATGGGTCAACAGCCACCTTGATCGACTCAAATATAGCTAATGACATTGGTTTGACCGGTCGCAAGGGTTGTATTCGTATTCAAGGCGTAGGTGGTATGACTTGCGAGGAACCAGTGCAATATGTATCTTTCCAAATACGTGGCAAGTTTAAAAATGAATATTACTCTATAGAAAATGCTCGTACTATTTCTAATCTTGCTCTTTCTAAACAAACCGTTACGTTGCAAGATGTAACTCATCCTTATTTAAACGACATTCACACCGAACTTATATATGATGACGCTAAGCCAACTATTTTGATTGGGGCTGAAGATTGGCCATTAATTGTTTCTCAGTCAGTTAGGTCAGGTTCACGTACACAACCAGTAGCTACACTGACCGCCTTAGGTTGGGTACTGCACGGAGTTTCTAGTAGTAAGACAAAACAGATTGAATTCGTTAACAATACAAATGTTGAGGATGACAGTCTGCACAAATTAGAACAGCTAATCAAGGAGCAATTCAATTTAGATTCGTTGGGTATAACAAAGAGATCTACTTCATGCGGTCCACAGCACGAACGCGCCTTACAAATTCTTGAAAATACAACTTCTAGATTACCGAATGGCCGTTTTGAAGCAGGTTTACTTTGGCGAGAAGATGACCCCCACATTCCTGATAGCTATGACCAGGCTTTCTCTCGATTTATTTCTTTAGAGCGCAAGATGTCAAAAAATAGGGACTTAGCTGACGAGTATGAAAAATTTATAAAGGATATCATAACAAAAGGGTATGCGACTGAGTGCAAAGATACGTATAATTCACATTCAGATACTTCAAAAAAAATATGGTATTTGCCTCATTTTGCAGTATTTCACCCCCAAAAGAAAAAGATTCGCGTGGTTCACGATGCGGCGGCTAGAACGGATGGTGTCAGCTTGAATTCTTTACTGTTGTCCGGTCCTGATTTGTTACCTTCACTTTTGGGTATTTTATTTCGTTGGCGTCAAGGTCGAATAGCGATGATAGGCGATATTAAGGAGATGTTTCCTCAAGTGAAGATAATCGAACAGGATCAAAATATGCAAAGATTTCTCTGGAGAAGCGGGGGCAACCTGAGCCCAATAAAGGAATTCAAAATGACATCCATGATATTCGGAGCCGCCTCCAGCCCTTGTACTGCCTTATTTGTATTACGTAAAAATGCTCAACAACATTCGGACCGATATCCTCTCGCTGCTGACACTATTAGGAATACCTATATGGATGACTGCGTCATTAGTGTCAACGATATCGAACAAGCAGCTCTACTCGTTTCCGATGTCGTTGAGATGCACAGGCAGGCTCATTTTGAAATGCGTGGTTGGGTTACAAACGTTCCCGACGCCTTAGGTTTAATTCCTTCAGACCTTAGAGCCAACAGCACGTCGCTAATATCCCCACTTGCTTCGTCAATCTCGTCGCCCTGTCGCGTGTTAGGGTTAATGTGGGATGTGGCTCAGGATGTTTTGAAGTTTGAAGGTATTAAGGTAGAAAATTTAGATCGTAATACTGTATCCAAAAGGGCCATTCTTTCGTATGCTATGTCGTGGTATGACCCCTTAGGTATTCTATCACCTTTGACTGTACATGGTAGAATGATCTTGCAAAAGGCATGGCGAGCTGGCGTATCGTGGGATGAACCGTTGCCCACGGATTTGATGGAAGAATGGCGCTTCTGGATCGAAAGTATTTCACAAGTAGACATCAAAATTCCACGTTGCTATGTTGCCGGTTTCAGCACATATTTTAGCGAAGCTAATTTAGAGTTGCACGTATTCGCTGATGCTAGCGAACTGGCATATGCATGTGTAGCTTACTGGCGTATTTCAAATAGTACCGAAACTAAGCTGTCTTTTATTGCGGCCAAGGCCCGAGTAACTCCCCTTAAACCAGTCTCGATACCTCGTCTTGAGTTGCAAGGTGCCTTGCTCGCCTCTCGGCTCGCGGCTACTATACAATCCGAACATGACGTATGCCCATCTAAACGTTATTTTTGGATCGATTCAATGAACGTACTTGGCTGGCTTCGAGCAGAAGCACGTTCAATGAAACCTTTTGTAGCTAACCGTATAGGAGAGATTTCAGAGACCACTGAGGTTTCAGAGTGGAGATGGGTCCCAACTTCTTTGAATGTAGCTGATGAAGCAACGCGCAAAGGTTCAAACATTTCACCGCGTTGGATGGCTGGCCCCAGCTTTCTGCTTGAATCCTCAGAAAAATGCCCTCTGGAACCTTGTTCGAAGCAAACTGCTGTAAACGCGGATTACAGTAAAGAATTTAAGTCAAATTATTTACATATTTATGCAACAGACGAGGAATATATCCCATCGTTGCCTGTGTTTTTATCTCTTGCTGCCGATCCGGTGCGTTTTAGCAGTTGGTTACGAATGATACGCGCTACGGCTCGCGCGTACCAATATATTAGAATTCTTCGCAGTTCATCTAGTTTAATTCGCTCGTCTAATCGTCATACTCGTCCATCATCATCACACTCATCAATTCCCCATTTGGATGCGGAAGACGTTATGAAAGCGGAGTTGGATGTCATTCGTCGCAGCCAAGCTGAATCTTTTCAAGAAGAACTCCAATCGCTTCACTTGCGCCGCCCAATAAGTCGACTCAGTCGAATTTTTCGTCTTTCACCTCGGTTGGATCCTGATGGAATAATTAGAGTGGCGGGGAGGATCTCGGCTGCCCAAGACATTCCTACCACCATGAAGGAACCGATTATTTTGGATGGCAGACACCGCGCAGTGAGACTCCTGGTTTGGCATTATCATAGGAAGGCAGCCCATGGTCTCAACGAGTGGGTGATAAACGAATTACGTCAGAGATTTTGGATTTTACGTTTGCGGAACCTCGTCAAATCAACGTCTCAACGGTGCACTCAATGTGTCATGTTCCGCTCGAAGCCTGTTCCACCGCCCATGGGAGACTTGCCACCAGAACGTTTGGCGCACCATCATGCCTAATATGGGAGGTGCCTGGGAGCGATTGGTCCGCACGGTGAAGACCGCCTTGCGAGCGTCGTTGAATGATCGCGTCCCAAAGGAAGAAGTGCTCCTCACTATGCTCGTAGAGGCAGAAGCACTTGTTAACAGCAGACCGTTGACGGACGTTTCATGCGACCCTGCCGCTCCCGAAGCCCTCACACCTTTCCATTTCATCATAGGATCATCGTCACCATACCATCCCATTAAAGTAGATAGTGGAGATTTATTTAGTAGGAGTGATTGGAGGAAGTCACAATGCTTATCGGATATGTTCTGGAGCCGTTGGGTTAAGGAATACCTTCCCCTAATCACTCCCAGGAGGTCGCCCCGGAATTGTCGATCGCAAGATCTAAACGTAGGCGATTTAGTTGTGATAGCGGACGGTACTCTTCCTAGAGGAACATGGCCACGGGGTCGTATCACGGCCGTTCATCCCGGAAGAGACGGAGTTATCCGCGTGGTAGAGGTAACCACACGTGGCGGCCGCCTTCTTAGACCGGTGACCAAGATTGTTAAGTTGCCGGTTGACATCAACCACTCCCCTGCACCAGATGGCTCCGCCAGGGTGGTGGAGGATGTTGCCGACTGAGTTTTGTATTAATCCTTTTTGATATGTTTTCTGTTTACTTTTTAATATTTTTTGATACTCGTTTTGTTTTTGATACTTGTCAGTTGTATTTTGTTACGTATATGGTGAATACAGTCCTCGGCTACTAAAAGGGTGTTTCTCTGTAGCCTTTGCCACCAGCCCCGTCTACATCGTTTACAACATCATTGATGGAACGTGGGTGTTAATTCACCTGTGCCTACAATAACAATGTAGTGAAACTTTCGAAAAAATTATCAAAAAAGTATTAAATAATATCTTCTTCAGAGAGAAAACCGATGTGTATTAAACACGCCTTGATCCAACAGTAATAAGGTTGACTTTACAACGGTGTACCCCATTCGATCTGCTCTGTTGTGTTCTAATGAAAACACATTTCAACGCCGAAAATGCCCACAGGGACACCCATAAATTCGTTAAACATTAATACCAAAGTTGATAATAAGCTGGCCGGTGGCCAAATTAAATGTTATTTCGCAAAAATTTCATCGCACCCGGGAGGTTGACGCAAACCTTTGCTATTACGGTATTCCCCCCAAGTTGCTTTACGGCCTGGCTTCGTCAAGGGAACATTCCAAACTTTGCGGAGAGCAGTTTTGCAGCGGGCCCGTGCTTAATTAGTCAGTGGGCTTTTCATTAGAAAAATGTATAAGAACCACGCCTGAACTCTACCAGAATGATAACAGAGAGGCCAGGCGCTTTGGCAATGTTTACATACATACATAAATCACGGCTGTAGAACATGTAATAGAAATAATTAAATTCCTGAACGCTACCCAGAGACATCAATTAACGTTAACAGGTACCTAATGTCAGAAAATGACAATTCAAAACTGGTCGCTATTCTTGCCGGTTCTATGGTCTAGATTTAATGAAATTTTTTGACATTCTAGTACTCATTAAAGTTAATTGAGGTCTCTGAGTGCGCCGCCAGTAAGTCATATAAAAACTATGGTGATATCAAAAATTCTCTGAATAGCTGACGCGCGTATGTCCTTGTAACTTTTTTTTACATTTTTGAAAACCTGTACGTGTATTCCTCTATTGAAAGGGAATAAATATAAATCATATATTTTTCATCCCACCATCTCGGAAAAGGCGTTTTTGCTCTTCGATATCTGAGTGCAAAAGCCGTTTTTATCCTCTAGAGGTTAAAGTAAATTTGAATTTAGAACATCGTGTGCAATGAGTTTGTGAATTCAAAACATCATTATACATATTTATTTCTACCTCCATGGTGCCGAAATTGTCATGCAACCTATTTTAATTTGTTAAAAACTCAGACTCGGAACCTTCTTGGTGTACTTTTTTGTAATTTGCTTTGCGCGCGCCATTTTCTTTTCACGTCGAGGAGTGTTTTGATGCACAAGCATCCGTGTTGATGTGCAATTATGCAGAATCATCGAAAATAAGTCTCATGATGTGTTTGATGTTGTGGTGAAGATCACTATAAAAAGTGGTTTTATCCATTTCATCAAGCACCATCATTAACTCTGTTACCATTCAATTCGCGCCAAGCACTCCCTAGATGCGTTAAAATATGTGGCACCCATATTTTAACGTAAAATTCATTTCACTCATACTTTTCACCCACTCATTATTTCATAAGTCACTAAGGGTGTTTTTTTTGCTCATAGTTTTTTTTTTGTAACTTGTAGTTATTTGTGGAGACTTTTTATTAGCTGTATGTTACCTATTGTATGCTACTAGTGTGTATTAATAGCTGTTAGTCTTCCTTTAATATAAAATAAAATAAAAAAAATAATAAAATAAAAATAAAATAAAATAAGACTACAGATAAAATATACACTAAAGACTTGGCTGTATGGGCTCGACCCTTTGCCTTCCCTAAAATATAGGGAGAATAAAAAAAATCTTTTCACGTCATAAATTTGTTAAAACCTAGGAGTTCCGTGACGGTCAATCAGCTTGGCGTCAATCTTGCTTTAAACATTTTGATCGTCTACAACGCTTGCTGGATGCTTGAGTCAAGCATTTAAAAGCTTTTTAGGTCTGTTTGATTTGTTTACGCTAGCAACGGAACAAAAACATACAGAAAATCAACGTGCTTGACTCAAGCTGATTGACCGTCTCGGAGTAATTTTTATTAGGTACTTACAGGTGTGTCTGGATGAATGTTGCGGGTGTGGCTGGGTGGATGGGTGGCTGTTGGAGGTGTGTCTGGGTGAATGGGTGTTTTGAGGGTGTGTCTAGGTGAATAAGTGTTTTGTGGGTGTGTCTGGGTGAATGGGTTTTTGTGGGTGTGTCTGAATGGATGGGTGAGAATTGTGGGTGTTTCTGGGTGATTGAGTGTTTTTTGGGTGTGATTGGGTGTTTTGTAGGTGTTTCTGGGTGAATGGGTGTTTTTTGGGTGTTTCTGGGTTAATCGGTGTTTTGTGGGTGTTTCTCGGTGAATGGGTGTTTTGTGGGTGTTTCTGGGTGAATGGGTGTTTTTTGGGTGTTTCTGGGTAAATGGGTGTTTTATGGGTGTTTCTGGGTGAATGGGTGTTTTGTGGGTTTTTCTGGGTGAATGGGTGTTTTGTGGGTGTTTCTGAGTGAATGGGTGTTTCTGGGTGAATGGGTGTTTTTTGGGTGTTTCTGGGTGAATGGGTGTTTTTTGGGTGTTTCTGGGTAAATGGGTGTTTTATGGGTGTTTCTAGGTGAATGGGTGTTTTGTGGGTTTTTCTGGGTGAATGGGTGTTTTGTGGGTGTTTCTGGGTGAATGGGTGTTTTTTGGGTGTGTCTGAATGGATGGGTGTGTATTGCGGGTGTGAATGTTGTGGGTGTTGAGAGTGTGTTTGGGTTAATGGGAGGGTGTTGTGGAAGTTTCTGGGTGAAAACAGAAACTGTTGTGATTGTATTTTTTTTTGTATTTTGCAATTTCCTCGTTGGGGGGGATGAAAAGTTACGTGTTGCACTCGAGTGCAAAGATTTTTCACCTTGTGCTCTTTTGATTCCCTCGCTATCGCTCAGGATTCTAATTTATGAATCACTCGCTACGCTCGTGATTCAATTTTAGAATCCTTCGCTAGCTCGGTCATCAAAATTGAGCACGCGGTTAAAAAACAACTTTGCACTCATGTACAACAAATAACTATTATTTTTAGCATCTAATCTCCACAATTAATTAAAGCCCCATTTAGCTTCCTGGGCCCCTCTACTATAATATTTACTTGGCATTAATTAGTGCGATCCAACCGCGGGTGACAAAACGGGACGCCGCGCTCTACTCGGCTTATAGCGTTGTCTTACTTTAACAGCGGGAATCGAGTCGCGTTTAGAGTTGGTGGTAAGGCCTCTAATGAGGAACTTATCATTTGAATGTGTAGAAAAGAAGCGTAGATCTTCAATTGTTATAACGCCTTCAATTAAAGCGGAACAACTATTCAATAGCCGTTAAACTGCAAGGAGTGCTTTTATTACCTGCGCTCCCACTGTTTTTATATTTGCACGTGGACATAAAAGCGAAATTATTATGTTCGAAACGCTTTTATTCTAAGTTATGTGAATTATAGAGTGCCCTGTAAATTGATTGCATGCTAATTAAAACTGAGTCCATGGATTCGTTTTGTCTGTGCAAAGAGTCGTTTTAAGAAATCAGTATTTAAACAAATTTAAAATGAGCGTGTGCCGTGTGATGACGGCAGAGCAGAATACAATTGTCATTGTCACTACCCCTATCTCTCCCGTGGGTGTCGTACAAGGCGACTAAGGGTAACGACAGCAATGAGTAATGTGCAGCCTCATTGCTCTTGTATCACCTATCATTAGACTGTGATTTGTGTGCCTGATAGATGGCAATAGGCTCGCCACTTATTACATGAGACCTAGCTTAATTGGCGAAAAGTGGGTGTTTATTCACGTCTACATACCCCTTC
This sequence comes from Cataclysta lemnata, assembly GCA_963931975.1. Classification (NCBI taxonomy): domain Eukaryota; kingdom Metazoa; phylum Arthropoda; class Insecta; order Lepidoptera; family Crambidae; genus Cataclysta; species Cataclysta lemnata. The sequence continues at coordinate 14,660,341 of OZ008342.1, forward strand.
GGGGATATTTTGCAAGATTTATGTTATGTATGAGTGTAAAATGAACAAATTAAACAGCAATATAAGCTTTCTTTGATCACTGGAGTGTAACTTTATTGCAAAAGTCAACGATTAGAATTAGAAATTTAATATCAGTGAGAAAAGACATTGGAAATTACAAAATACCTAATAAAAAATATAAGCAAAATATTAATAACAAAATTAGCGTCAAATATTTTAAATCTAATCAGGTACTGCCGCCGACCTCATTTCTAATTATTTTTGTACCAAATAGGCCAAGAGGAAATATTTTGGAACGCTAATTAATTGATATTGGAAGGAGAAGGGAGAGTACAGACTACAAAGTAATAACGGAAATATTAAATAATATAATAAACGATAAAATTCCAGTCCAACGAAAAGAAATTAGCACTGGAAAAAGATTATACTGTCTCAAATGTTTACTACAAGCAAACTCACTAATACGTGACTCAGCTCTATTTTCGATAACTAAACATTTTCCCATAATTCAAATGTATGACTGCACAGTTTTCAAACGAAACGTGAATAAAATAACTCATAAGTGCACACAAACTACAACTGCCGACTACCAACTGTAGACAAGTGAATACAAATGTATGAAACTGACGTATTACAAAAAAACAACATGGCGACCGTCGTATCAAATGTCAGAGAAGCTGTCAAAAATTGACATTTAATCGTTCGAACAGATTAGCCACGTTTCTAGCCCCCAGATACCTTACGCCTTCAAAGATAATATTGAGTTATTTTAATTTAAGTTAATAATACATACATACATACATACACAAATCACGCCTATTTCCCCGAAGGGGTAGGCAGAGGTGAACTAGCACCAACGTTTCGCCAGTTATGTTAGATCCCATGTAATAATTGGCGAGCCTATTGCCATTTATCATTAGGGCACAAAAGTCGGAGTACTATTGCTAGGTGGTATAAGAGGAACGCTGTTGCCCATCCCTCATCACTGATTTATCCTTAGTCGCCTTGTACGACACCCACGGGAGAAATTTGGGGTGGTGACAATTGTATTCTACTGTGCCGTCACCACGCGGCGTAATTTAATAATGCATACTATAATTATGAAATAATCTCCCGAATACAGGAATTAGCCACTCAAATTTAGAGCACAGCTCATAAAGTTTAGTCAGTATTCGTATGGAAAAACGTAAGTTTTGATAACGCTTAACGAAGCAGGACTCAAACTTTGAGTAGCGTTTCTGCATTCGGGGGAATGTGTCTTAGAATCATGATGAAACCTTGTATTTCAGCGTTGGGTGCTTCTCATGACAAATGAAAGCCAGTGGTTAATGACAAATTAAATTTCATAGTTCCCTCCCAAGATTTCCTCGAACACTAAACAATATTTATGGTCCTGAAACCACGCCAGTTGGTGTTTCTGACGTAGGACAGATTGCTTTAATTCACAAACTAAGTTATTAGGGTCCGATAACAATTTTATCCAAGAAACTTGGTTGCCATTCAAATTTAGGTATAGTTTAGTTAGGCGGTTATCGGGACATAACTTTGCCATACAACGAAGTCTGACCGAGATTTTGATAACCAATTCGACAAAGTTTTTAACATACCAAACGGAGTTTTGTCTCCGGAGTAGATTAAATTAATCCAGAATTTGTCTGGAGTTACAGAGCTAGGGGCTTTGCGAGAGGCACGAATGAAGTTTCAGCAATAAAAACGGCAATTTCTAATATCAATTCTGCGAGTGAAAATTTTCCTTTAGCAAGTTTCGTTTGTGTCTGGCAACTTTGGCAAGTTTGAGATTTAAAAGAATTTGGTATTGTTGGTGAAGAATTAATTTTTCATACTACACAAACAACTACTACACGAACATTCACTAACTTTTTTTGACATGTGAAAGTGATGATCACCGAACTATTTACTTATACATTACTGTTTCCATAGGACAAGTGTCATAATACCGTTATAGTAAAGTAGTAATGGATAAGTAATTAGTTCGGTGATCATCACTTTCAACTGTCAAAAAAAGTTAGCGAATAGGCCTACTGGTGGCCTAGCCAAGTGGTAAACGATACGTGTCTATTGAAACAATGTCAATTTTCTACAAGTACTCTTCTTACACTTCGTTTACAGTTATTTTTGGTCGCCATGTTGTTTCTCTGTAATACGTCAGTTAGTTTCATACATTTGTCTTCTATGTGTCACCGTCGTCGTCCACATATTCTTCCGTCCATATACCTGTGCTCCAGCAATGGCGATCATAGGTCTGCAACTATCACTCATAGAAGAATACTTCTTAGATAGACTGAAAGGGAATATGCAATTTGCATTAAAATACGAAAATTGCCAATTTAGGGCTAACGGCTTTCTAGTTAGAGGACGCTGACGCAGAGTCTACTGCACTTCAGACTATCCAAAACTGGCAAATTTCTTCAATGGATTGTCAACCTAAACTTGTTGGTACTAAATCACAAAGGTGGTTGAGAAACTTGACACTGTACGGTAAACCTGAGGTGCTGTTGACTGTATAAGCGCAGTCGACACTCTTTTGTCCTTTTCAGCTTCTGCACTTGAAGCTATTTGAATTCAGAACTAGCGCCAAATCCCCATAGACCACTACAAGGAGCTACAAGTATGACGTCCCCTTTGCACGTTCGAACTTCGAACGAACATGCCTCCGAGGGCGTTTTCGTCGCCGATCGACTCGTTAAAACTTGCTCACTCGGTTGTGGACCCCTGCCTGTCCCGGAATCGGCTATTAGGCTATGCGATCAAGTATTCATTAGCACTACTAATGGGATAAGCACTGTTTGATTGCTTTACGGACAGTGGCAAGAATACAAACTAGTTAAGCTACTAGCTACCTCGCGAATAGTCAAGATTTTAAATAAGGATTTGGTCCTATATTTACTCGTACTGCTGGTTGTTACAAAAGCCAAAACGTGAATGGTAACAATTTTCACGATATAGAAAAAAATCTAAAGATGGTCCTACTTCTCATTCCTTTTTTTCTGTTTTATAATCAAACGGGAGATTATTTAAAACACAAACTAACGAAAAATTGTTTTGAGGTTAATTGAATACCTAAACTAGTTGAATCTCTCAAGAGTTTTTTCATAAATCTTTAAGTTTTTAATAATTATAAAGTATATCGCTTACTTTACGCCCGTGCACGCTATTATCATATCAATCATAACCTCTGCTTCCATCTTATCCATGTTTAATCAAAGCAAATTTTGTTGCACATTGTTTGCCTAAGTTTGCCGTGTTAAAATCCTTATTCTGAATTGTCTTATTTACTATTAAATATTAAACTCTCAAGAAATTTTTCAAATATCTTATTATTACGGCTTACGTTACGCCCGCGCATTATTATCTTTTTTTTTCTCGCGCTAAGCATAAGCAGTCATAACCTCTCCATCCATCTTATCCATTTTAAAGCAAAGCATAATTTGTTTGCCTGAGTTTGCCGCGATAAAATCCTAATTCTGAATTTCCTCGTCTACCTTAGGAGGCTACGGTCCCATGTACGGTCATGTTTAAGACTAGATTGAACAAACGCTCGCTCTTTAAGCACATACGCGGTGCGGCGTCCTTGCGGAGAAGCGATAGCGCCGAATGTTTGCTCGGTGTACTCGTTAATTATTCAGCCGTTTGGCGACCAGCAGGTGTAGGGGGATCCCACCGAAACGTGAAAATAATTGAGTCGCACTTTGCGTACTTTTGAACTGTAGTCAGATTTGTTGGAGCGAGAGCTTTCGGGGCGTTAGGTGTGTAGAATAGTTCGCCACGCGGCGACGGCAGAGCCGAAATGTGGTACATTTATTACTAAGGCCGGTAAAATAAAATACACAATTTTATGTTGTAGGTCCCTGGCCAGGATTTTTCCTACACGTAGCGGGCGGAAAATTCCACTTTTGGTCAGGTGTGATATAAAATAAAGGTCACCACTGTAATATTCAATGTTACTTTCGAACTATAACCAAAAATCTCGTGTTATCGAGGCCTGTTTTAGCCCCTTGTATAATCTCCTATTAAACTAGACTTACTAGACAAGTAGACAATTCAAATTGCTGTAACTTTATTAACGCCGTTTAATAGCGAGCAATATATGACGTCTAAATGGCGGCACGGCACCAACTAGATGCTTAGTAGATGGGACTTTGTTCCTGGGACCCGTCAAATTATGCGTCATCTAAAGCGATCATAGGAAAGGAGCGAAGTTATGCGCACGCGTCGCCCCAGTATAAGGCTAAGTTCAGATGGTCCCGCGTTCTTCTGCCTTTTCATGTACAACGCCGCCAGTGTGCTGCAATATTTTATTAAACCCGCCTAATAGCGAACAATGTATAACGAACATTTAGACCTGCCACTCGTGATCGTGAGTGAGACGCAACTCACGCGTACGTCAGAACAGGGTCTAAATGACGGCACGGCAACTAGATGCTTAGTAGATGCGACTTTGTACTCGCCGGGTCCGTCAAATTATGCGTCATCTGAAGCGATCGCTTAGGAACGCTTAGGAAGAGGGCGAAGTTATGCGCACGCGTCGCCACGGTAGGGTAAGTAAGGTAAGAGTAAGTTCAGAGAAACGCGTCTCACTCGCGCGTATGTTTAAACGGGGGGGGCGAAGTTGTAAATGGGGGCACAAACCCGTAAATGTGGCGTTCGGAAACGCGTAGACCAAAGCAACTGAATTCGGCTTACATAATACAGGGCTGTGCGTCATCTGAAGCGATCGCCGCCTAAGAAGGGGGCGAAATCGCCCCGGTTAAAAAATGGCGGCACAAACCCGTGAATGTGGCGGTCGTGGTGCGAACGGCTAGGTCGGGGCGGGCCGGCGCGCCGCCGCCCGCATGCTATCAGCTGGCCGGCGCAGCCATCTCGCCCCCGGACGCCTCCTCTCACCGACCTGCGCCTGTACAACAGAAAGGTACCCTTGATTATCTTCATTTAATTTTAACAGCCGTGTGGTGACGGCAGAGTAGAATACAACTGTCACCACCCCAAATCTCTCCCGCGGGTGTCGTACAAGGCGACTTCAATCTTCTTTCAAGGAAATCAGTGATGAGGAATGGGCAGCAGCGATCCTCTTATACCACCTAGCAATGTACTGCGACGACATGGGACCTAGCATAATTGGCGAAGCGTGGGTGCTAATTCACCTCTGCCTACCCCTTCGGGGATATAGGCGTGATTGATGTATGTATGTAATTTTAACACTCGTACTGCCGCGCTTACGAAAAACGCATTATCTACCCTTTTACAACTTCTGAGAAAAACGCGTTTATAGTTTTTTTCTTAGTACATTTGTATGACCGGAGCTAAGCTGGATAATTATATAAAAATTTCAATATTCAGTATATTGAAATGTTCTTTACGGGAAAGATGAAGAGCTTGTTTTCCTGATTTCAAATATGTATATTACTCAATTTGGCTAAAATAATGCGGTAAAATAATACATAATGAGTTTTTCGTAAGCGCGGCAGCGCAGGTATCTATAGTCAAGTCAAAGTAAGAGCTGTCTAAAGTAAAATTTAAATACTACTTAAGTAAGAACTGTCTAAAGTAAGAATATTGTGTAAAAATTACAATTTAAGTTACGACTTTTACTCAAGTAATTACTATGATTTGACTATAGATACGAGTGTAAGACGTAGAACAGTCTAGTTAAAATATCAGATTTGCCACGCCCCTTACTTTAAATTTAATCAACTTCGCACTAATGTAAATAACATAGGAGATCTTATTTTAGCCTTCGCTCGAAGGCAAATCAATAGCTGGATATTAATAACACTAACCACCAACTGACCCGCCTATTATGGCCGCGGATTTAGTCGGGTTACATTCTTTAAGGCTGTTTAATCCGGAGGCCGTCGCCATCGGAATAGTGTAGTGACGAGTAAATTAAAAAATTATATCTATAATCTATGGAGGCCTAAATAAAAAAATCTCCTCAGGGATAAGAAAAAATTTCATCCCGCTCTAACTCCCACTAAATCACGAGACAAAACACTGTCATGTGGTGTACAGAGACTTTGTCCACGTCCCGAGCTATGCCTACCGACCCGGTTAGCATGACCACCGAAACACGATAATATAGCCATTTATCGCTATGAACTTTCTATGGAGTTTCGGCGACCATTCTAGCCTGGCAGAAGGCCTAGCACGGGACGTGGACAAAGTCTCTCCACTCTGAACTTTGTAGAGGTACGCTTGAGTTGATAAATGGCAACATCGCCGCGTACCAAATTTACACACATACACACACACAAAGTCATACGAGCCACTAAATTCATAATTAATGATATACCAACCCAACTTTACCTTCAACACACAGACCCTTGTCCCCAAACACATTCAATCACAAGTTACATTTTGGTTCACTGCGGAATCCAGTTTCGTGTACATTTGCACAATTTTTGTTTCATTCTAATTGTTCTTTACGTTCGTTAAACAAGTCTGACAACGTCGGGGCACGGTTCAAATTTCCAACCAATGAACGCTTAGTAAAAATGGTGGAAGAGATTTAGTAGCAGGGGAAAATAGCCTAAAGCGGGCATACCGCCTGAAGCGACCAGTCTCAGGTGTAAAGCAATACTATGCAATATATTTATATCGACACTTCAATCAGCGTACTGACACTTATCTATTAAACAATTCATTGAATAAACGAGTTAACGAGTGATTTTATATATTTATAATATTATTGTGCTGTGTGGTGACGGCAGAGTAGAATACAATTAGTAGTAAGATTTTGGTGGTTAGAAAAAGAATTTCGAAAAATTATGGTCTTGAGGCGGGAATCGAACCCGCGTCCGCTGCTATCCGGGCAGGTGCCTGACCGCTCGGCCACCCAAGACACAAGGCCACACATGTCTTGGGTGGCCTTGTGGGGGTGGACGCGGGTTCGATTCCCGTTTCAAGACCATAATTTTTCAAAATTCTTTTTCTAACCACCAAAATCTTACTACTAATTTTTCTAACATTTATATAATGTTAAAATTAAAATCGAATAGTAGAATACAATTGTCACCACCCCAAATCTCTCCCTAGGGTGTCGTACAAGGCGACTAAGGATAAATCAGTGATGAGGAATGGGCAGCAGCGTTCCTCTTATACCATCTAGCTATGTACCTACTGCGACTTTTGTGCCCGATAAATGGCAATAGGCTCGCCACCTATTACATGGGACCTAACATAACTGGCGAAACGTGGGTGCTAGTTCACCTCTGCCTACCCCTTCGGGGATATAGGCGTGACTTATGTATGTATGTATGTATAATATTATATCGTTATTTTTATTGTGTAGCCCTAAATACCCCTAATATTTAAAATTTTCTATATATACCCCATGATATGGAAAAAAAAAGGCTAATGGCCCGGGTTCAAATCCAGGTAGGGGCAAAGGTTTGTATTAATCAGACATTTGTTCTCGAGTCATGCATGTTTATGTAGTATATTTTCAATATTTTTATTACTACGTAGATATATAAAAATTAGTATCAATAACATACGTGCTTAAATGCAACTTAATTTTGAGCTAGCTAGATGATAGGTGTGTCGCTATAAAATTTTTGTGTAGGTAAGTACATGGCTATTTCGAAATTCAAATGACATACCTATTTCACAATTGTATAAAACCTATTATGTATAGATATTCTACCTATTGCTACATTGACGAGGTGTTGATATACTGTAATAACGAGAGCTCATTCTCAGGAGTCCTGGCTTAAGCTCGGGGATTATGTGGGTCAAACATACAATATAACATGCCACTGGCTACCAATTAAATCTTAATATGTGGAACATTACCTAACAAGGGCTATTATTTCAAATCCAGGAATTTTGGTGTCGAATATTTGAACATAAAATTATTTTGCTAAGAAAAACCTTTTGACCACAATTATTAAAATATATTTTTTTATTTGCTGTGTACCTAGTAACGGGAGAGCAGAATAGAATTGTCACCACCCTATCTCTCCCGCGGGTGTCGTGCAAGGCGACTAAGGATATAATGTATAGAAGAGTAATGGAAAGGACCATGTCGAGAGACCGATGAACGGGTAATATCCATCCATATTGCTCCAGGTTTTGCTTTTCTTTTAGGTCTTACTCCACCTCTCTTTGGGTATGCTGTTGTTGGTGGTTTGCCCTCCACCATTCGGGTGCACCAAGGTGCATATTGGTCTACACCGGGCAATCTTCCTTAGTTGACTTTTGCGACACACCTAGGATGAATCGGGGCTGGCACATTCTACGTAATTTTTTTCGCTCCAAGGCCACATGAGTCGGTAGGGAACAGAGTCACTATGTGAGTAATAAACGGAAAAACGTAAAAAGAAGAGTAAATAAACGGAACAGGGCCACTCTGTTCCGTTTATTTACGGGCTGTAAGAGCGTAAACCGGATTTTTCCTGTCTCGTGTAGCGGCCAGTGGACAAGCTGTCACTCTGTTCCGTTTATTCACTCATGTGCCCAGGCCATGGATGATTTTATCAAAGAGGCACTAAGCAAAAAATAATATCTCACAACGACTATTAAAAAAACGTAAAGGTTTCATCAAAACGGCACTAAGCATATCTTCATAAAATAATATCTTCACAACGGCAAATAAAAACGTAAAGCACTGTCACCGAATCTATTTACGGAGACCACTAAAGTCGAGAACTCCGCACACTTTTTCCGCCTCTTGAATTTAGCAGTCGCAACTTCGCGGAAAGCGTAGCTGAAACTTGTATAAAGTTTGAAGGTTGCGGGTTTTTTTAAGCAAGCTGCTCGAGAGTGTCGTCGCAAGCCTGTTTTTATGGAGTCGACGCTGAAGACTCTTAGCGGGGAAATTGTTTTTTTTTTTATAACAAACTATTACACAAGGAAAAGTACAAAGAAAATTAAGTTAGAAAATTACGCCCTGGCAGGGGCTCGATTACCACATCAAGACATCATATAACAAATAAAAACAAATCTGTGATCTTTCGTTTTCATCGACATCGTCACCAGTCCTTTTATGTCCACACTGCTATAACACAGGCCTTCCATATGGATTAAAGAATTATAGGGAGAATGTGCCATAACCCACCACGCTCTCCGGGTGGTTGGTAGGTATCAACGACTGCCGATGCAGCCGGGACCAACGGCTTAACGCGCTCTCCGAAGCACGGAGGAACTCTATACATTTTGATCACCTACCCAATAACCAGCCTTAGCGAACATTGCTTGGGCTCGAGTTCACGAAAACGTAAAACAAGTGATTAAAAAATAACCGTCAGTATTTGACAGTTCTTCCATACGATAAAAATTCAAAAACAGACGGTTAAATAACTATCAACCGTTTAAGTGTCGGTGAACTCTAGCCAAAGTTTACGAAATTGCTTACCGAGCGCGCTAAGCCACTACGCTACCGAACTCCTCATTAAATGAGTGTCATTATGTAATAAAAACATTCGAGTAAGGTAAGCAACACCGCTGCTACCATTTTCGGAAATTCCCCAAAACAAAACCTCAATTGAGACGCTGATTAGACGCGAAACTGTAACCGAATAAAAATCCGCAGCCTCTATAATCATACTGTGCCATTTAGTTAATTAAGTTAATTGCGGTTTGTGGGTGTTATCGGCAGCTATTTGACGGCCGTAGCCGGGTACGAAGAGTAAAGCTACTGACAGACATGTTTGTATTTATCGTGCTTGTAAGCATGCTTAAAACTAGTATGCTACTGCATCTGTTCAAACTGTCTATCAATAAGCCTGCCAGTGAGATGTCAGTTTTGACAATTTTTCATGGTTGCCAAGCAACCGCAACGCCCCCTTCCACCCGCGGCTCAGGTAGCATGCTCAAAAATCAAACGACCGTCGATTTTTGAGCATGCTCGAAATAAGCATGCTCAGTACTAGCAACGCCTAGACACACATGGTACCAAGTGACAGTTGCTCATTAGTGGCATGCTTTCGTGCTAGTATGAGCATGTCTGTCAGTACCCTAATGTACTTTCCAAACCAAGATCAGACTTCGGAGTCGATTGGAGTAGGTACTGGGTACAATTTCCCCCGGGAAACGTCGCGTCTTCCCTGATTTGAATATTACTGCTGTTTGGTTTATGGCCTTTCACGTAACTGCTAAGCCTAAAGCCTGTTTGAATTTAAGTAGCTAATGCGTAAAGGTCGTCATGCTCCCAGGCACCAATCTATATACGACCTATTTTGCGGTAAAGAGGTTGTATAGCAGCTGCATTGTAGTTTTATTGCTATGGGGTAGTACAGCAGCTGAATTTGCTTTTAGTTTTCTTACTGTGGTTTGGTTATGGTTTTTTTTTCTACCTACGGCTATCGGCTTACATAATAATCCCGCTGATCTACACTGGTATGCAAAGAAAACGGATCACAGACAAAAACCTAATTCTCGTCTAAAATTTGGGATCTAACTTTACGAAATAAATAATAATGAAGAAAGTTAGAATCTTCTATTCTATCCTAATTGCCTTGTACATGTTAGTATTAATTTTACTCCTTAATCAAATATATTAATCATTTCCTTAATATTTGTTATTTAATAAATTCCTCACTCAATTGTTTGAGCTACACCGAACTTTAGACGAAATTGAGGTTTTTGATAGTGTCTTGTTTTATACACTATAATAATAATAATAGTAGATTTTCCATCAAGTGCACAAAACGAATCATTGTTGTCCGAGACTTTTAGCAGCCCGAGCCGAAGGCGAGGGCTGATAGTAATGTCGAAGATAAAAATAGTTTTGTGGACGAGTTAGAAACTCTGCTTTTCACTTCGATTGCGAGGAAATAAAACAGTAATTTATCTTAACATTTCTTAAAATTCAAATTAAAATTAGTACAGTTTTGAATACTAAAGGAAATTGTTTTTCCCATTGATATTAGGCTTGGGCTGCAGACCTATACAGCGAAGTATTAAATTAATTTAGAAATAATAATTTTCATAAATTAATTTAATACTTACCGTACCTACTTGAATTAAAATTTTAATATCTTTTATGTGTTAAAAAACACATAGGCAAATAAATTTAAGTAAATATTAAAAAATAACAAATTCTATGTCTGAATTACTTATTGAGTTTGGCTGCATAGCTCATTTTCTTTGCCTTAATATAGATACTTTTATGATTAGTATACGTTAATTCTCTAGAGCACAAAATTTTATTTTGTGCAGCCTATATCCTGCACAAACAAGCACTTTCAGAGCATGAGAAGTAAAAATATTTTTTCACTTCTCATGCTCTGAAAGTGCTTATTTGTGCAGGATATAGGCTGCACAAAATCGAATTTTGTGCTCTAGAGCATTAACGTATCTACTCATAAATGTGTCTAAATTAAGGCAAAGAAAATGAGCTATGCAGCCAAACACAATAAGAAATTCAGAGATAGAATTTGTTATTTTATTATTTACTTAAATTTATTTGCCTAATGTGTTTTTAAGGCACAAAAGATATTAAAATTTTAATTCAAGCAGGTACGGTAGGTTAGTAAATTAATTAAGAAAACTATTATTTCTAAATTAATTTAATTCTTGGCTGTATAGGTCTGCAGCCCAAGCCTAGTATCAAAGCGAAGAACAATTTCCTTCAATATTCAAAACTGTACTAATTTTTTTTTTTACTAATTTTTGAATTTTAAGAAATGTTATGATAAACAACTGTTTTATTTCCTCGCAATCGAAGTGAAAAGCAGAATTTCTAACTCGTCCACAAAACCATTTTTATCCTCGACATTACTATCAGCCCTCGCCTTCGGCTCGGGCTGCTAAAAGTCTCGGACAAAAATGATACGTTTTGTGCACTTGATGGAAAATCTACTATTACACTCACACCTATCATCTAGCCCAAAGTAAGTAGCTAAGCACTTGTGCTATGGATACTAGATGACGGACATATTTTTAATATAATTATGTATATAAATGTGAAAAATATACTACATAAACATATACACAACCATGACTCGGAAACAAACATTTGTGGTCATCACAAAGTTTGCCCCTACCAGGATTCGAACCCGGGACCTCTTGGCCAATACCCAGCAATCTGAGCATTCGACCATGCGGCCGTCATACACGTCATACACTATCAAAAACCTCAATTGTGATAGCCATCATAAAGCCGTGTGGTGACGGCAGAGTAGAATACAATTGTCACCACCCCAAGTCTCTCCCGTGGATGTCGTACAAAGCGACTAAGGATAAATCGGTGATGAGGAATGGGCAGCAGCGTTCCCTCTTGTACCACCTAGCAATGTACTGCGACTTTTGTGCCCGATAAATGGCAATAGGCTCGCCACCTATCAGATGGGACCTGCCATAGTTGGCGAAACGTGGGTGCTAGTTCGCCTCTGCCCAGCCCTTCGGGGATATAGGCGTGATTTATGTATGTATGTATCATAAATCGTCGTTAATATCAATCTATATAGCTATCCTAATAAACGTGAAAATTTCCGAACTGCTTTCCCCTGTCTGCGCAGGCTAGGACGTTGTGTTTCTCACTGCATTATATGCAATCTTATAAAGAGACTTGACTGTAGAGTTATAAAAAGCAGTAGCTTCGTCAGCTAGATATCAGATTAAATCCCAGAAGGTCCGTGATTGAATTCCGGACTTCGACCCGCTGCACTATCTCGCTTAAAAGCTTATTACGTTGCTCTGCTCTGCTTTTTAGGCTACATAGTCACTAGGGTAGAAAATAACTGGATAAAATTCTGTAATATTTTATTTAAAAAGGCACTATCCTAGATCCAATTGCAATGCATCCTACCTTTTTTTGCAAGAAGCAAAGGCGACTAAGGAAGTTTTAGTCACCTTTGAAGGTTTTGGAAGGCTCTGCTTTTTAGGGTAGTCACTTTTCCATTGACAAAGAACGCCCCAGCAGCATGATGACTATTGAGAACATGAACATGAACAGCATGAGTATTTTTTGACAGTTGAAAGTGATGATCACCGAACTATTTACTTATCCATTACTGTTTTCACAGGACAAGTGTCACAATAGCGTTATAGTAAAGTTAAGTCTGGTTGGTGATGATTTCATCTAAAACATTCTTCTGGGTAAAACAAGCACGAGGATTGCGGTCTTGTTTATAAAAAGTAAGTACCTAAATGTGTCTGACACATTAGTTAAAACAGCGCTTAAACTAAAGATTCAATTTCCGCACGGAAATCGCCAAAATTTCTCCGGCCTATTTTTCTTTTTAACATTTTTTATTCTAACATTTTTGTTTTGTTGAAATAACATGCTAAATATTTTAAAACGAAAAGAAGGAAAACTCACTCTAAAATGTCGCAAGCAACCCGACAGCCAAGAATCTACAAAGATCTCTATAGAACGAACGGCTATGAGAGAAAAAGCTAATGGAATTCAAAAATATCCTTTGCGATATCTTTAAATTTTATTGAGGCTGCAGCACTGTTTACCCTCTTCTCCTCGGTGAAAAAGAAATTAGAAGCGCCCACGCGAAAGTAGCTTTTCTCCCTTTGACTTTAAGCCCGATTTCCATCGCGTTCTCTATATTAATAAGATTGCCAATTGTAATTTTAGCTTACTTTATACTTATTTAAATTATGTTAACTTCTAGAGTTTGCTTCCATTATTAGGTAGATATATTAAAGTCGATTCTGACTAAGTCTTTATTATTAAATTCGAATACGGACAGACAACAACAGCTTGGGTTATACACTACTGGTAATTATTTGCGGCAAAATATAGTCGATATATACAAAGAAAATAAGAAAAATTTCGAAAAATATTTGCCTTGACGCGGAAATCGAACCCGGGTCCTTTGCAATCTGGGCAGATACCTATTTACCACTCGGCCAACTAGGACGCTGGCCACTAGAACAAGTAATTTTTCTGATTTTATTTTCTTTGTAATATTTTTTCTAACATTTATACTTAATAATGTTGTGATAAAAATCAAATCGTAATCACTCCGATTTTTTCACTCTGTGGATTTTCCATTAACAGCTAGGCCTTTTTTTGTTTTTGGTTAATGGCGTCTATACAGTGTATTTCGCCAGTCTCAAGTTGCCTGCTTAGTCCAATGTTGTCACTTTGACTCCGCTTCAGCCGCTGAGTACCATAATATTTTTCGCATGTCCAATTTAACATGTCAGGACTTGTGACAAACCAGGAATATATTCTCTGTGACCACGCCACTGACTTCCGCGTCCGCATTTACCGCGTCACTCCGATATAAACGTGAACGCACACTTATCCGAGCCGAACGCCGAATTTAAAGAAATACTTTATATCGAATCATATGAAACCTCGCATACTTTCCGAATCTGTCAGAAACTTCAGAATCCTAGAAGAATTCGGATGATGTCATCAGAAACAATGCGCACGATGCGAACGGATCTGCCAATTCAGTACTATTTCTCGCTTTATTATTATACGTTTTTTCACCATGTGGTGACGGCAGAGTAGAATACAATTGTCACCACCCCAAATCTCTCCCGTGGGTGTCGTACAAGGCGATTAAGGATAAATCAGTGATGAGGAATAGGCAGCAGCGTTCCTCTTTTACCACCTAGCAATGTACTGCAACTTTTGTGTCCGATAAATGGCAAGAGGCTCGCCGCCTATTACTAATGTAATAGACTTGACTTAGTTGGCGTGGTGCTAGTTCACCTCTGCCTATTCCTTCGGGGATATAGGCGTGATTAATGTATGTATTATTATATATACTATTATACGTATATATACTATTTCGATTCGATTCCTTCGGCGCAAATAGGTCTGCGAGGCCTCCGCCGACTTTGGCGCGTTCGGCTCGGATAAGTGTGCGTACACCAATATACGCCACGCCACGCCTACACATAACTCGAATGTTTCCATTCCATATTTCATGGGGCTTCTCGACCGCAACAGCGACATTTTAAAATCCAGGCAACTATTTGCGAAACAAAAATGCGAAGTTGAACATTACTCGCTTTTAACAGATCGCAGCCTCTCTGGACAAGCGGCAAATGTATTCAGACGAATGTAATACAAATGTATGGAACTGAAGTATTACAGAGAAAACAACATGGCGACTGTCGTGTCAAATGTCAAAAATTGACATTTGTTCAATAGAAACGTCGAATCGCTTGGCACTTGGCTAGGCGCCCAGGGTTCAAGAGTGTATTGGAAAATAATAATTAATACGATTTTCCGAGTATTTTTGTGTAATAGATAGGCATATAAAAACAAATATCGCCTATTGGTTCTACTTATTTGAAATCTGTACGTAATTGAATTCAATATTTATTGCATTCCACAATGTAGGTACAGTCAACAGCACGTCAGGCACAAAATGTCACATTTTCTCATTCCACTTTGTTCTTGCTTCAAACAAGTTAAGGTTGACAATCTATTGAAGAAATTTGATAATTTATTTAATAGTCTGAAGACCCATTGACCGTACAATCAGATGGTAATTCAAATTTCGAAATAATTATGAACCCTGTCGGGCATTACACCAGTTAATTGAAGGGAGGAAGAGTGATAAAATTTATAAATATAGGAATTGGCCACAAAATATAATTTATTAATCCGTCATTTGTACCACACAAATGACTGAATAATTATATTTTGCCGGCAGAGCAGTCACATTGTCACCATTCCGTTCACTCTCCCGTGGTGTCCTACAGGGCGACTAAGGGTAAAGGCAGCGATGAGGGATAGGCAGCAGCATTCCTCTTAGGTTACCACCTAGCAATATACTGCGATTTACGTGCCTGATAGGTATAGCACCATCGTAAGAGGCTCATCACATGGGACCTAACTTAATTGGAGAAAAGCGGCTGTTTAATTAACCTTTGCTATAAGCGTGATTTATGTACGTATGCCATTAAATATTCAACGAAATGTAATTCATACATACATAAATCACGCCTATATCCCTGAAGGGGTAGGCAGAGGTGAACTAGCACCCACGCTTCGCCAATTATGTTAGGTCCCATGTAATAGGTGGCGTGCCTATTGCCATTTATTTACAAAAATTACTTTACAAAAGTCGCAGTACATTGCTATTGCTAGGTGGTATAAGAGGAACGCTGCTGCCCATTCCTCATAATTGATTTAGTACCTTATGACACCCACGGGAGAGATTGCGGGGTGGTGACAATTATATTCTACTCTGCCGTAATGTAATAAACATGGATATATCTATCTATACTAGTATTAGAAAGCTGAAGAGTTTGTTTGTTTGGTTGGTTGACCGCAGGAAGGCTTTAGGCTATAAAACAACCGACATTAACGCGAGCGAAGCCGCGGGCGATCACTAGTAATATTATATACGTAATGTAATAAACATGAATGTATAGCTTATAAAGAAATCCTTTCGCGTATTTATCAAGACAAACACCGATCGTTTTCCACTGTTTGCCGACAGCCTATATACACGAACGTGACTGTTCAAATCAAACCGGCACTCTTCGATCGAGGGAGCAAAAGTATTTTGTTTATATTTTCCTCTGTTGTTCTTACACAGGTAAACTAGCGAGTTTTATTACGACTCAAAATTTGTTTTCTGTAGGCAACTGTTTTACTGTTGGTTATCGTTTGAGCGAGGGTCCGCGGGCGTAATTGATATGGGTGCTCACGTTTAAATTAAAACAAGTTGCTGTGAGTAAAATTGAATAACTGTAACGAACAACCGTCCACGAATTAAATATTATTAAATAAATATTTCTTTACGCTCAAACCTTTCATCGTGTACAAAGTAAGTAGCTTATGCAGTTGTGTATGGGGTACTACGAGTAGATGACGACACATGTTAATAAACATTAAATTCTTCTTCTACTCTATTATGCGACCACACGACTAGCAACTAATTTAAACACTTCTTAATCACAAAGCATCACATATTTTTACCGGGAAAGTATCGAGTTGATGATCAGAAATTTTTGGAGAGCCGTCCATAGTCATGTATTTATGTTGGCGATTATACTTTGTCACAATGCGAGCACCTAAAATGGCGCAAGCAATTCATTTCCTCATCTTCGTATTTACCATGTCAAGTCAAATATTTGCACGCAAAGATGGCCGGTGGGGAAGTTTAAAAGCTTTTTTTTAACAAAAACCGTCTCAATTGTCCATATTATTTGCCTTTTTCCCGTTTGACAACATAAACTCGTTGGCTACTTTAATCCTTGGGGATTCAAAAGGTTTTATTTGATACAGTATTCACGGGAGGCATGTGAATCAAAAGGATTTTGTAAATGAACTTCAAATCACGTCACTTTGACAATACGTTACTTCGACAAATTAAATATTTCTGGCTTTATTTGACAGTACATCGTTGTCTGCTCATCCCTTAGTCGCCTTGTACGACACCCGTATGAGAGGTGGGGGTGGCGACTATAGTATTCTGCCGTCAGTAGTGTGTATTGACTTTTTTATTGATTTAATGTATTGTTTTAATGTTTTATGCATAATTTTAAAAAAAATTGCTTCTGCACTACTTCTATAAATAACATATTATCTTCATATTTTGCCTCACGTCACGATATTCTTTAAATAATTCTAATTGGTACTTGCTAATTAATTATATTCTTGATACAGACAGGCCCACTGACTTCTCGGCTGTCGCGATCCCTATAAGTGACACTTCGACTTGAGTGCTAACCCATCGGATCTTATCGCGTTTATAACACCACTTGAAACATACTCAAAAGTATCTTCATTCAATTTCAGCAGTATCCTAAGTGCGTAATTATCGTCGATACTCCTTGGCAAAGAGAATACAATACTACGTAAGAAGAGACGGGGCTCCATAGAACAAAATTAATCCGACCAAATGTCAAAATGCTAGTACCTCAACGTAGCCAACCTAAAAACTGTTAAGCAAAGAGTTCTGCCAACCTAAAGAGAAAAATAGAGATGTGCCACATGCTCTTCAAAATTTTATCGATATCGACAAACGGATCGACCTGCGCTTCATTAGAAACAATAATTTTAAAATTTCTACCGAGGCACATACCTCGTTTTTAACTTTAAAGTTCTGAACCAAAAAAGTAGATGTTAGAAATAAATTATCAAGGCTAACCATAATCTATAGGCAGAACATTTTATTAAAAAACGGAGTATGTGTTCACTTTGATGTTTGAAATTAAAAAAACTTTCTGTTGTACTGTTTTTAATCTATGTTTGTATTTTATTAATTTTCAAATAACTTTCTTCTTTAAAGGAGTTAACTGCATGTTACGACATTTAGAATTTGGCTTAGGTCGTCGCTTTCTTACATCTGAAATTAAATAAATATAAATGATTAAAGAACTATATTTAATACCAATAATGACTAAATATTATATTTAAGATTTTAATTGACCATGCAACACACCTTACTCTCTTTTCATATCTCAATTTTTTAGATTCATCTCTAATTTCAGAAACCGAAAAAATGCACAAAACATCTGTAATGAAACAAATTATTTATTTATTTAATTTAAATTTAAATCAAATTGTATTAAGTTTGGCTTTGATGACGTAAAATGAATAAGTTATTATGTATTATTACCAAGACTTTATTCTAGTTTACAACTTTAATTAAAAGCATCGATATTGATTTTTAACCATGAGATCTTAACATCACTATTTTTGCACAGGTTATTGTTTAGAATGAAAATATTAAAATAACATCAAATTGTAACATAAAAAATACATAAGAATGTAAAATTGTCAATGAACTACTCACCGAAGCGCATCCAGAGGAAATTGGGCCATAAAAACCATTGTGTTGTTTTATGTACAGATTTCAAACCACAAATTTCACACTTTTTATACTTCATGCTGAAGATGATTTACCAATATTTATGTTTATGTAACACGCTTTCAGACGCCTCTTAAGAATTTGCAACTACATTTAAGTGCCGATCAACACAAACTTTAATATAATTTAATTGTTTTTTATTTACACTATACCACTAAACGACCGTTGCGATGACAGATAAATGTCATTTCTCCAAAGAATGAGAAAGGTTGAGGAATAGAGTGAGTCAGATATAGTGGCCATTAAAATTCACTTCTGTTTCATAGAACGTTTTTTTTTTGTATGGAGTTGCGACAGACTGCTCCTTGGAGCTAATAGTAGTAGTTTTAAATTCTCCCTATATTTTAGGGAAGGCAAAGGGTCTAGCCCATACAGCCAAATCTTTAGTGTATATTTTATCTGTAGTCGTATGAAATAATGAGTGGGTGAAATGTATGAATGAAATGAATTTTACGTTAAAATATGGGTGCCACATATTTTAACGCATCTAGGGAGTGCTTGGCGCGAATTGAATGGTAACAGAGTTAATGATGGTGCTTGATGAAATCCTTGGAGCTAATTGGAGAACGAACAGAATACAAATGTCAATTTTGACAACTTCTCTTCTTTTTTTTTTAATTCTCCCTATATTTTAGGGAAGGCAAACGGTCTAGCCCATACAGCCATGTCTTTAGTGAATATTTTATCTGCAGTCTTATGAAATAATGAGTGGGTGAAATGTATGAATGAAATTAATTTTACGTTAAAATATGGGTGTCACACATTTTAACGCATCTAGGGAGTGCTTGGCGCGAATTGACTGATAACAGAGTTCATGACGGTGCCTGATGAGGTGGACAAAACCACTTTTTATAGTGGTCTTCACCACAACATCAAACACATCATAAGACTTGTTTTCGATGATTCTGCATAATTGCACATCAACGCGGATGCTTGCGCATCAAAATAACACCACTTCCACTGCACAAAATCCACTCTGAACCAATTTTAGAATTATCGAAAAAAAAAATCTGACTGACACCACGAACCGCGCCAGACACTCCTTGACAACTTCTCTTACATTTGACACGATGGTGGCCATGTTGTTTCCACTGTAAAGCCTAACTCAAACAGCAGCGGTCGTGGGATGGTGGTGGTGAATAGCCCGCGCGGGCTCACTATGCACCTTATGTCCTTATGTTACCTACGTTACAACTGCTCGCCACCGCTGACCGCTGCTCTTTGAGTGAGGCTTAAAACGTCGTCAGTTTCGTACATTTGTATTTTATTCGTCATAACCTACCTACTACCTACTTGTATAAAGGAGTTTGTAATATTTTCAAATGCGTTGCTAAATACAGAACATACGATCGATGATGTGTCTATTTTGTTTCTATTTCTTTCACTCACACCTATCATCTAGCCCAAAGTAAGCATCAAAAAAGCACTGGAGCTAGACGACGTACCAATCTGACCAACTAAGTAGATTTATGTCTGTAAGTAAAATATTGAAACTGTCTTACGTAAGAAAACTAACGACTCGAACGAATAAAATCTATGTAAGTATGGACTTAATAGTACTTATTACATATGGCTCAATGCTTGCACGTGTCTATAAGATCCAAGGAAATATGATGTATCCAGCGAGTACAGAATCTATTAATAGCACATCTCCCTCCGTCTGCCCGACCTGTCCCAGTAAGTGGGGTGAGCATATACCATGCATATCGGGTAATGGGGGCAAGAGATATATCAGTATTTCACCTCGAAGCAATATATATAGGCAGTTATTTTTAGATCACCTTGGCCTGAAAACGGTATAGGATAGGCACACCTTTTTATGATTAAACTAGTGGACGCCCGCGGCTTCGCTCTCGTTAATGTGGGTTATTATATAGCCTATAGTCTTTCTCGATAAATGGATACGACTATACCCAAAGAGGTTGGTGTCAGGCAGGCGACCGGCTGTAAAACCTAAGCCAAAACTTTGAGCAGTATGGATTGTAATGTTGTCATTCTAATCACTCTCTCCGTTCATCGATCTCTCGACATGGTCCGTTCCGTCTCTTTTCTATACATTCATTCATCACAAGCACCTTTACGATGTGATGGATGATATGAATCAAAAGGGGGTGGATGGCTTGATGACCGATATGAATGGAAGAGGAATCATACTGCGCCGACTCCATATAGACTGGAAACAGGGCAGGGAGAAGAAGAAGGACGACTATCCAACAAAAATAGTTATTTGTTGTACGTGAGTGCAAAGTTGTTTTTTAACCGCGTGCTCAATTTTGATGACCGAGCTAGCGAAGATAAAAAAGATCAAAAGAGCACAAGGTGAAAAATCTTTGCACTCGAGTGCAACACGTAACTTTTCATCCCCCCCAACGAGGAAAATGCAAAATACAAAAAAAAAAACAATCACAACAGTTACTGTTTCCACCCAGAAACTTCCACAAAATTCACACCCATCCACTCAGACACACCCAAAAAACACCCATTCACCCAGAAAAACCCACAAAATACCCATTCACCCAGAAACACCCACAAAACACCCATTTACCCAGAAACACCCAAAAAACACCCATTCACCCAGAAACACACACAAAACACTCATTCACCCAGAAACACCCACAAAACACCCATTCACCCAGAAATACCCACAAAACACCCATTCACCCAGAAACACCCACAAAACACCCATTCACCTAGAAACACCCACAAAACACCGATTTACCCAGAAACACCCACAAAACACCGATTTACCCAGAAACACCCACAAAACACCCATTCACCCAGAAACACCTACAAAACACTCAATCACCCAGAAACACCCACAAAACACCTAATCACACCCAAAAAAACACCCAATCACCCAGAAACATCCACAATACTCACCCATCCATTCAGACACACCCACAAAAACCCATTCCTGGGTAAACACCAACAAAACACCCATTCACCTAGAGACACCCTCAAAACACCCATTCACCCAGACACACCTCCAACAGCCACCCATCCACCCAGCCACACCCGCAACATTCATCCAGACACACCTGTAAGTCCCTAATAAAAATTACCGTCCCTAATGGAGTTTTTTTTTTCTGTATGTTTTTGTTCCGTTGTTAGCGTAAACAAATCAAACAGACCTAAAAAGCTTTTTAAATGCTTGACTCAAGCATCCAGCAAGCGTTGTAGACGATCAAAATGTTTAAAGCAAGATTGACGCCAAGCTGATTGACCGTCACGGAACTCCTAGGTTTTAACAAATTTATGACGTGAAAAGAAAATGGCGCGCGCAAAGCAAATTACAAAAAAAGTACACCAAGAAGGTTCCGAGTCTGAGTTTTTAACAAATTAAAATAGGTTGCATGATAATTTCGGCACCATGGAGGTAGAAATAAATATGTATAATGATGTTTTGAATTCACAAACTCATTGCACACGATGTTCTAAATTCAAATTTACTTTAACCTCTAGAGGATAAAAACGGCTTTTGCACTCAAATATCGAAGAGCAAAAACGCTTTTTCCGAGATGGTGGGATGAAAAAGAAATTTTCATCCCCCTATCTCGGAAAAAGCATTTTTGCTCTTCGATATCTCTGAGTGCAAAAGCGTAGTATTGTATTCTCTTTGGCAAAAGCCGTTTTTTATCCTCTAGATGATAAAGTAGATTCGAATTTAGAACATCGTGTGCATTTGAGTGTGCATTAAGTTTGTGAATTCAAAACATCAATAAACCTATTTAATTCTACTGCCGAAATTATCATGCCACCTTTTTTTAATTTGTGAAAAACTCAGACTCGGAAACTTCTTGGTGTACTTTTTTTGTAATTTGCTTTGCGCGCCCCATTTTCTTTTCACGTCATAAATTTGTTAAAATCTTGGAGTTTCGAGGCGGCCAATCAGTTTGGCGTCAATCTTGCTTTAAATAAACATTTTGATCGTCTACAACGCTTGCTCGATGCTTAAGTCAAGCATTTAAAAGCTTTTTAGGTCTGTTTGATTTGTTTGACCTAGCAACGGAACAAAAACACACACAAAACCAACGTGTTTGACTCAAGCTGATTGCCAGTCTCAGAATCTCAATTTTTATTAGGTACTTGTAATAATATTGTGATGAGTGTGTCTAGATGAATGCTGCGGGTGTGTCTAGGTGGATGTTGTGGGTGTGTCAGGGTGAATGGGTGTCCGAGTGGATGTGTGTTGTGGGTGTGTCTGGGTGAATGGGTGTTTTGTGGGTGTGTCTGAGTGGATGTATGTGTGTTGTAGGTGTGTCTAGGTTTGTGTGTTTTGTGGGTGTTCTGAGTGGATGGGTGTGTGTTGTGGGTGTGTGTGGGTAAATGGGTGTTTTGTGGGTGTGTCTGGGGGAATGGGTGTTTTGTGAATGTTTCTGAGTGGATGGGTGTGTTTTGTGTGAAAGCTGAAGAGTTTTTTTGTTTGTTTGTATGGTTAAACGCGCTAACCTCAGGAACTACTGACACAAATTGTAATAGTTATTTGTTATACGTGAGTGCAAAGTTGAATTTTCATATTTTCATACAAACAAACTCTTCAGCTTTTTAATATAAGTATAGATCAGAATCAAACCCATTCAGTGCCTAGTGAGTGAATAATGACTTGGACAAACACGTTTATCACGGTTGACAGGATAGGCTAAATGGGAAAAAGCGAAAATTTAAATCCTTTTGTTTCGTTATTTCGTTGGTCTACTATACAATACATACATAAGATTTTTAATTTCCATTAAAAAACGACCTTACGGCGTAGTGATTGGGTCTGTACTCTAACGGTGGGTCAGCATCAGCAACTTAAATGTTTTACAGATTACATTTGGCGAATTCTAACAGGATGTCTGTCATATCCGCGCCAGATATGGGAGGTTGTTGATTAAAATATAAATTACGAAGGTAGATGCAACGGTAAATAATAATAATAACATTTACTCCATAGCCTCAAGACATTAGATTTCCCAGAAAATTGTTATGTTACCATGCAGAAAGCAGCAATATTAAACACTTGTAGAATAGTTCGCCGGTTTTTACAAAATGATAGCGATACAACTCATAATAATAACTAAATAGGTTACTTGGTGCATGCAGCGCGTAGCCTATTTAATGTTCATCACCAGCTTATGCTGAGAAACATAAAAGAACAAAATAAAAATAATAATAAATCATTTCACATATACTTATGTCACATTTACATAAAGTTTTACATTTCTTTATGCTACATACATAGGTACATACTATTGAGTGTCCTTCAAGTTGTCCTTTTCGTAATATAAAATACTAGTGGTCGCCCGCGGCTTCGCTCGCGTTAATGTCGGTTGTTATATAGCCTTTAGCCTTCCTCGATAAATGGACGGTGATAAGCAATAATGTGTCAACCCACAAAACCCCATATTCCGAGATTTAGACATAGGTTGATAAAGCATCATTTATTCTACAATTTTCAAAAGTGTTCTAACTGAATTGAAACACTTTCTTTAACAAAAAGATAAAAACAATTTTTAATAAAGTAGCAAATCACATCATGTTTAGAATCTTTGGGAGCCATTATTTCAAATTGTAATTCATGTGGCTTGACACATTATTGCTTACCTACGTCCAAATGGACTATCCAACACAAGAATCATTTTTCAATTTGAGTTAGTATATAGTTCCTGAGATTCGCGCGTTTAACCAACCAACCAAAAAAGAAACAAACCCTTCAGCCTTATAGTATTAGTATAGATAGGTCGAAATAATTATAACAAATAAAATCCCGAAATGGAAAAGACTTACGTACTTATTGAAAACGTAAAACGGCTTCCTTATTTATTTTCCGTCACCAAAGGTAGGGACAAGGAAACGAAATGCTCAGTGGAATTCTTTCAAAATAAAGGACTCTGATTATTAAAACAACTTTCCGCGTATCTCCGGGCGGCGCACAGTGGGACACGCTCCATACAAGGGCGGTCATAAATAGTTAAAGTCATGTTACTATTAATACATTGTATTATTTTAGTGACTTATAGTTATAAAAGTGTTTTAGGAACATTAAAATGAAAGAAGTACATGTATTTACGGAATAAAAAACGTTTCCTTCAGTAAAAAACAAATATAAACAATAACATACTTTTACCTAAATTTATCATGCACTCAAACACTTAAAAATTGGAATGTAAAACATATATTTTAAATAAAATAAGAGTCAAAACATTGATAACATTATTTAATTATAATAAAATAATAAAATAAATAAATTAAAATTAATTAAATACAAAAAAAACAAAACAACTAACAAAATACAAATAAATTATTATTATTCTAACAATATTAAACATGTAACAATTCTATTACACTTTGTGACAGAGTATTTTTCTTTTTAGGGGGAAGTTTAAGAGAAGCTGCAACTTATGAGAAACGACCAATTCACGATTGTCGATCTGAATAAAAGTAGGTTGCAAACTTTCAATTTTATCCTTAAAATAAGCTTCCTCTTGCAAAGACACTGCTGTGCTTTCTTTCAAAAATTGAAATCGAATAGGACGGCAGTACCTAGTGGAAGAGGGTCGAGGATTCTTCCATAAAATTTTACAATTATCTTCAGCTAATTTTACAATAATTTGAAGGGGTACGTATAAGATGTTACAAACAAACTACTATCTTCTAAAGTTGAATCTGAAAAAAAATGTTTGTATTCACTATGTCCAGTGCTGCCATCGAATCCCCATTTCCCAAGTAAAGAGATATTAGACAAACAATCATCAGGAATCTGATCTAAGACCTCTTTTTGAGATTCAAGGATTCGAGAAGCTGTGTGATCAAAAAGACTTTGTAATTCAACTTCAGCTGAAGACTCGGAAACAGTTATATTAGAAGGGTAACATCTCTGTTTCGCTTTAGTAATTTGTTGGTAACATGGTAATACATTAGGAGAAATCTTACTATTAACAAAGTTTTTAATTAATAAGTACTGATGTTTTGTCAACTGAGCATCAGTCACAAGTGACAAGACATCATCAGTGCTAACTCTAGATATACACGAATCGAATGAACAGTCTGAAACATCAAGCAATGCACTCACAGTAGAATCATCAGACTTTGACAAATCAGCTACTCTCCGACGTTTAGTCCTTTTACTACATTGCGTAAAAGGTTTTCGAGGACGTGAATGACACGGCGACGTTTCAGACGGAGTACATTGCTTATTGTTTTTCACAAGTTGAATTTTTTCAATAACATTAAACCAATCGGAATTCTTATATAAAAGCTTGGTTTATTCCCTTTTACATTTTTTCCAGAATCGAGCAATAGCTTTACATAAATTATTAATAATTTTCTCTAAATAATGAATATCAATGTTCTCAGCATCGTTCAGAGTAGTCAACAAACTTTGTAGGACTTGACGACACTTTTCCGAGTCATTATCGGTATTGACAGTTAGCCATATTTCAAGAATATGCATTCTTGAAAACGAGCATATATATAAATTACCTAAAACAAAAAAAAACGGTTAAAATTCAGTCACAAAACCTACACAAAGCACTAAGACTAAATAAACTAATTTCGTAGCAAATGCTACGAGATAATCTGGCAACCGTAGCACCCTTGTCATCGCCAAAAGGGCAGATAAGGGCAGCCAAGTTTTAATTTTCCTAAGATAAGAAAGTCTAAAGATTATGGTGCAATATACCTCCATAGTGGGAGCGAGTGGGAACATATTTAAAAGTTTATTCAAACTTTGAATATTAAAATATAATACTCCAAGAAAAGTCGCCTCGTAGCAATGACATACTAAAGAAAATATATACTAAGATACAATAAAAATAAAAATATTAATTATTACATACCCTGTTCTTGGATATCCATTTCAGAAAAAACTCACACAGCACTCACAGGTCCCGCAATGACAACAAATGACATCACGCTTTTTAATGACTCACTGATAACAGTATTTACGATTGGCGATGCGCTCTCTTTGAATGCACAATAGATAATGAAGGCGCACTCTAATTACTGACCTATTTATAGTTTCAGAAGGTACCGCAACTATCCAATGTAACGACAAGGAATAAAATGTAAAACAAGAAAGCAGGTTTTTAAGATTTATGACCTATGGATGTCCCACAGTGCGGCGAGTCGAAAATTTTATGAAACAAAAACGAACTTGGGACCAACTCCAAATCTTATGCCTTTTTAATTATCGTCAGCTTTAAAGGAGTTTACTGTTTTTATTTAATCTCTTTCTCGGTCCCCGAACAATGTTATCGGTGCGACTCACAAAGCCGAATCTGTGTAGATCTGATGGCTATTTTTTATTTTTTTATTGAACAGAGAGAATAAGGAAATGATTTTCGAAAATCGAATGACTAATCGAGGTTAAGTATTGAGACGGAGACAGTGTTGGGAATTTAGAACGTGGCCATTTAACAATTAGAAACCGTTACTAATAAAGGAAATTATTATTATTAAGTTATATACATACATACATACATAAATCACGCCTATATCCCCGAAGGGGTAGGCAGAGGTGAACTAGCACCCGCGTTTCGCCAATTATGTTAGGTCCCATGTAATAGGTGGCGAGCCTATTGCCATTTATCGGGCACAGAAGTCGCAGTAGGTACATTGCTAGGTGGTATAAGAGGAACGCTGCTGCCCATTCCCCATCACTAATTTATCCTTAGTCGCCTTGTACGACACCCACGGGAGAGATTTGGGGTGGTGACAATTGTATTCTACTCTGCCGTCACCACACGGCATTTTATTAAGTTACATAATATGAATTATAGCTTGGGAAAATTTTAGATCGATGGTATTATTAACTCAATTCTTTAAAAGTTTCGTTTACTCGCGGTTTATATTTAAATGTATGAATTGTCATTATTATTATTATGAATTGTTTTTTTTTTATATAAAATCAAGAGTATTAAACATTATTGGTGGTGACAATTGTATTCTGCTCTGCCGTCACCACACTGCTTAGAATATTCAACAGACAACAACAACAGAATATTCAACCTTATGATTAATCCCATTTCTCTAGGAAAACGAAACAATGCCCAATTCCCTGACGTAATTTTTAAATCAATCCGCTATCCATATCACGTAGTTATTGATTTAAATTACAGCCAGGCTCCACGGCGTAAAACTAAAAATGACCTAACTCAAATTTCTGCTTTTGCCAACCCACTGGGGAAATCTCAGAGAGCAGACGTTTAACCGTAAGGTGGGCTCGGCCAAGAATCCGTAATCTTACGGTAGGCATTTATTACCAGTATTACTACTACTGTTTTCATTTCCAACCCTTAATTTTGTATGAGAAAATATTACTGGCGATAACAACTACATACTAGGGATCTCTACGGAAATCCGGCATGTTTTAGCGGAGAAACATTGGATTTACGGTTACAGTTGAACCGCCAGGAATCCGTAATCTTACAGTTGGCATTTATTACCACTACCATTTTCATTTTCAACCCTTAATTTTGCAAGAGAAAATATTACTCGCGGTAACATAGTGCTTTCCATATACATACTAGGGATCTAACTCTGCAGAGACTCAAATAGTTTTGCGGAGAAACATTGGATTTACAGTTACACTTGAACCCTACTGCAGCTGTCTCGTCAGATTAGGTAAAGTAAAGATAAAATATGCGTACTTGCAAACCTTAAATCGCTACGATTCTTACTGCCGCACTCAGAGACGTTAATTAACTTTAATGAGTATTTATTGTCAAAATAATTAATTTAAATTTAGACCTTAGACCCGGCAAGAATAGCGACTAGTTTTGAATTCTCATTTTTTGACATTAAGCACTAATTATCGTTATTTGACGTCTCTGAGTGCACCAGTTAATTACACATTTGTTTCGCTACATCCAATCTAATTAAATGTTACTTATGCAATATTTTATTCCACTTTTTATACTTTTTATAAGTAACCTATGGGGCACAGTCCATTAGCCAAGTGGCCAATCTATTCGAATGAATAGAATACAAATCCATAGTGTGTTATATACTCTGTGTACAAATCTACGAAACTGACGTATTACATAAACGTAGTGTATTATATATACTCTTTGGTATTACATAGAAAACAACATGGCGACCGTTCGTGTCAAAAGCAAAAGTAGTTGTGAAAATTTTTCATTTGAATTCAAATCGTTCGAATAGTGTTGCCACTTTTTGTTTAGCGACCGCTCAATTGTGCAAATGTTACACATGTCGCAATGTCCAGCTTTAGCTTAATGTTCGAAATGTTCACGTACAATATAGCACAGTAAAATAATAAGGGCGATAAAACAAAAAATGCATCAGATCGCAATAGTTTCACGATAAATATGCGATTTCAGGCTTTCTGTTTTATCGCCCGAGGTAAGGTCATAGTTTTATGTCACCCCTGACCTGCAAGGGGGATTTTCACTCTATAGTCAGGTGTGATATAAATGTGTATTCTATTACGTAGCATCTACGAGCCCCCTTCACAGCTCGGAAGTGCTCAACAAAACAATGGTACTTTGTAGTTTTGTACGACGACGAATGGCCCGCTCGGAGAGGAGAGCAGATTTATAACGCATTTACTGCCGCACTCAGAGACGTCAATAACTTTAATGAGTATTTAATGTCAAAAATTTTCATTCAAATCAAGACCATAGAATACCACCCGGCAAGAATAGCGACTAGTTTTGAATTGTTATTTTTTGACGTTAAGTACTCATTAACGTTATTTGACGTCTCTGAGTGCGGCAGTTAAAGTTGAATCTAGAATTATTGACATAAGGTTTATTTTTATATGTATTTGCTGAGAGCGGCTCTCGAGCATTTCTGTACAAAAATAAGTTAAATTTTATAAGAAACCTTATTACAATGACACAAGACCCTATTTTAAACGCGTTCGAAATATGCTTTCCTCTCTGAGTCGGCCTGTGTAAACGGACCTCAACTAGTCGGAATCTGTCATTTGCAGAACAAAGACTACCTACTGAAAAAGTACATTCTACGATACAAATGAACGTGTGACGGAAAATCATTTATGGTGACATGCTTTTCCTTTTGTTTTGAAAGAATGCAATACACGCGGTATAACATTGTTTGGATCAAACAAGATTGTATGTTTTTTTATGCTAGACAGGGAAGCTCTTGGCTTTCATCCCCCCTGGTGGTTGAGAGCTTCACCTGGAACCCTCAACCACAGAGGGGCTGGCATATCAATTTGTTATTAAATTGTCGAAACACAATAATTTTGTTATCATTATTATTAAGTGTCTGTCCCCTGAATACAGAAACGCTACTCAAATTTTGAGGACTGCTTATCAAGTTAAGTGGACAGTACCTGTCAGAATTTGTATAGATAAACGCCAATTTTGACAATAATTAAATGTTAAGCAGGTCTCAAACTTTGATTAGCGTTTCTGTATTCGGGGGTGTGTATTTCGATATCAAGATTCCAAATCACGGGTTTTGGAAAATAATTAATAGTAGGCATAGGTAGTATGATTAGTAATGGCACGGAAAAATACAACTGACACCACCCCCATCTCTCCAGCGGGTGTCGTACAAGGCTAAGGCAGAAAGATGATGCGTCATGCTAGGATGCTACGACATTTGGTATTACAAAATACCAAGTAAGCAGTTTCTCCATCTAGACCGGATATATTACTTTACTCTAGAATACTTAAGCATGTACTGCTAATGGAACTAACAGTACCATGGGAAACGAATATCCTCAAAGACCACGCTATAGAAACCAACAAGTACTTTGGTTTAACAAACCAAATAACAACAAATGGCTACCTTCATCGTTGGTTTGTAAGCTATTGAGGTGGGAGCGAGGAGTATACCAGCAAAATCCCTTTAAACTTTTCTAAAAGACCTTGGCTTTTCTGGAGCTTTCGTAAGTCCTACACTGGAACGTGTGTCTATAAAAGGCATCTCTCACGGAATCTTATAAAAAATGGCTAGGCAGAGAGAGAAATTGGAGTGGCGACGGTGAGTGTTGACTAGTTGTGTACGGGCCCTTCACTTGGGTCACAAGTCTTACAGACTTCCCTCTCTAGCACACCATGGACCCGGCGCCCGCACGGTGAATCCATGGAGTACTAAGAGTTAACGTCTCTGTTGTTGTCAGTGTATTGTACAGTCAACGGCTCTCCAGACTACCCAAAACTGTCAAATTTCTTCAATTGATTGTCAACCTTATCTTGTTGGCTGTAGAGCCAACTGAGAAAATTTAACATTTTGTGGTAGTCGGACGTGCTGTTGTGTGTATATGGTTACATTCTTCATATTATACAGGACGCCTCTGCCTTAGTTACAGAGATAGCTGTATGATCATCACTCTCGTCTTCAACTCTCCTCCCGGTTCGTATTACACTGCCAACTCTGCTCAGTAATGTTTTTTGTCGCTCAGGAACATCTATTTCACTCAACACTCTTCTTTGCTCTGATCATTGTTATCACACAATACTGTTTTGCCATGGTGTGACGGCAAAGCAAATATAATTGTCGCCACCCCCAATTTCTTCCGCGGGTATCACAAGGCGACTAAGTTTTAAGACAGCGATGAGCAATTGACAACCAGCGTTCCTCTTATATCACATATGAATATGCTGTGATTTACGTGCCCGAAAGATGGAAATAGGCTCACCTCCTATTACAATTGAGGCCAAACAAAATTGGCGGACCTTGGCAGAGGGGAATCAACACAATTCACCTGTTTTTAACACAATTTGCCTTCTTCATTGGGGATTAATAGGTGTGATTTATATAAGTGACGGCGGAGTAGAATACAATTGTCACCACCCCAAATCTCTCCCGTGGGTGTCGTACAAGGCGACTAAGGATAAATCAGTGATCGCCACCTATTACATGGGACTGGATATTACATGGGACCTAACATAATTGGCGAAACGCGGGTGCTAGTTCACCTCTGCATACCCCTTCGGGGATATAGGCGTGATTTATGTATGTATGTATTTATATAAGTATGCAGGTATATGTGTGTGTTTTATTGGTATGGATCATTTCTATTGTCCATTGCGTTGAAATTTCTCTAATCTATTTTCCTTTGTAATAATTTTTGTGCTTTGTTACCGAAACCATTTTTTTCTCCAAAATAGTTAAATTTAATTTTTTGTCGTGGTAGATACATATATTTAAAATTAAATGTTGAAATGTAATTTACAGTTTAGAATTTATACTAATCGTCAAGGAAGCTTATAGCCGGTTGTATCTCAAATACATTATCATATCAAAGTTTTTGGTAAATAGAGTGAAAATTGGGTTTGACTGTTTGCTAGCACAGCTTGCTTTTATCAATACCTATAAGAACATTTGATTTTCAAGAAAAACTTATCAGTGACATCCTTGTTAAAACACAAAAGAACTCAGCAAGTGAGTGAGTGAGAGTTAAAGATAACATATCCAACGTTATCTGTTATCTCTTCTTGAAAACAAAAATATATGCATTTTTGCAACTTTAAACACACTAAAGCTATTTAGTTATTTAATTCGTGCACTATTTTTCTTAATTAAACCCCGTCAGTGTATCTGTTACATAACTTACAATTAAAGCTGTAATTTACTTATTGGCTTAGAAACCAGGGCCGGTGGAGCAATCATTAAATAAAAACGTTGAAGTTTTTACGTACTAATAGTCGGTTAAAGAAAACCCGGATGGCTGATACTACTTCCTCTGATAAGAATTCAACTGACAATCAAGTTCAATCATTCTTTCGTTTTTGACAGCTTTTCCATACGGTAAAATGTCAAAAACTGCCGGTTATTTTTGAATCGCTTGTTTTACGTGTTGTGTTGTGAACTCGGGCCTAAGTCGTAAGAAAGAATTGGAACCATAGCCACTCGAATATTCAAACATCAAACAATAAACCGAACACAAAAGAGGGCAACACTACAAAACTCTATTTGGTAGCTCCATTCCGGCACTGTGCATAAATGTCGACAGCATCGCATTGTGTACAAAATCCTATTGATTTTTACAACAATCCGTGAATCAATGTCAAACTTTATCGGCATCGGCTGCGTCGACACCTGTTACGTCCCCGTTATATACGCATTAACGGCTCGCTTCTAGGATGGCACGGCATCGTCGACTATCGCGTAAACATTTATCGTTCTTTGGAGCTAATGAGGAAACCTAGCTAAGCTTTAATTTGTACGCCGTATCAGCGCACGTGCGCGGCCCTATCCCCTCGGTGTAGAGGTTAAAATACAACTACAGTGTCCAAGGGTGCTTAACACATTCATTTTCATCCCAAATACCACTCCGTGGCAGCGGTGGCCTGCGGAAAATCGTTACCGGCGTCAATCGCCATGCGGAGTACGTACGCAATGACACTTACACATGGACTCACGGCCGCGGCTCCCTTACATAGCGCCACAGTCACCGGTTGTGGGAGCGCTCACTAGATCAACACATGCACTGTGACCGACACCGGCGGTGGCAGCTCGGGCTGGCGCGGCGGTGTCAGGGCGTGTTCGCGGCGGCTCAGGCTCGGCGCGGTGCGGAGCGGAGCGGAGCGGAACGAGCGCTCGCACGGGCCAGCGCCGACACACGACAGCCCCCGTCGCAATGGCGAAGCGGCCGGGCACGCGCGCGCGCCCTGCGACGCACCCGACCGCGCCCGAGCGCCGCCGACCGCCCCCGACCCAGTGGCACGGACGTAGCATAAAAACAAGGACTGAGCACCAGAGCCGAAAATACGAGCCTATGATGTGTAGAAGTGGAGTTGTTCGTCCTCTCCTAATAGGGTTGTTCGTCCTCTTCTAATGACAATTGTCATGTCAACTTTTGATTGCGAAATGGGAACAGAGAACTCCACTCTGGCTATCTCACTCGGCTCGTTTTTCCTCTGATATAATTTGTTTTCCAAAGTAAACCTTATGCCGTACGCATTTGTTCTGTTTTACTGCAACACTATTTTGACAGTGCTCAGTCCAGATTTATTAATATTACGTCCGTGCCCAGGGGTGAACAAACCCACCGCGCTTCGCTGATGAGGTTAAGAATTTAGACTTTCTCGTAGCATTTTACGGTTCGATCGTGCTGTACGGGATCTGGCCGTGTTGGCTTTGGACCGTGGTCTGCGCGGGTAGGAAGCGCCTGTGACGTAAGCGACGCGTCGGCAACTGTGACGTGCATAGCACATTGCACTTGTGAGCGTCACGGTCGCCGCAGTTGCAGAAAATTTCGTGGTTGTTCATTTTTTTAACCGACGAAAAAACGGAGGTGGTTACTCAATTCGTACGTACCCGTATGTTTTTTTTTAAATTAGACCAAACAAAACACCGTCATTTATGGACCGATATTGATAATTCTTTTTTACAATTATAGGTTTTGGGTTATTATGGGTTAAGACAAAGGTTCCTCTTATGCTACCTAGCACTGTACTGCGATTTCCGTGCCCGGTAGATGGGAATAGGCTCGCCCTTATTACATGGGGCTTACCTGATTGGCGAAACGTGTGTGTTAATTCTACTCTGCCTACCCCTTCAAGGTTATAGGCGTGATTTATGTATGTATGACACATATAGGAGAAGGGACCCAAACGTCATACGGAAACTATTTACATACACCCAAGGGGATAGATGGGAACTTCAATTACCACATTTCTCATTCATTCATTTCATTTCTTTTTATATTGGTTTTAACATGGTCTTATACACGAGAGTGCCCAGTTTAGACAGTATGTCCGGATTGAGCTACCTTCCCCTATAATATAATAACACAAACGCCGCATGGTGACGGCAGAGCAGAATAAAACTGTCACCACCATCAACCTCTCCCGCGAGTGTCGTAATAATTATATGTAATTTATATTCAAGTCAAAGTTTAAAGACCTTGTATCTACATAGCTTTTAAGTACGATTAGTACAAAGCTTTTTTTTACCGCTTCCAATCTAGGTAGTATCATTCTGGGCTAAATCATCAGATACGATTAAAATGGCGCAAATTGATATCCCTGGGAAACCGGCAGGTGACAGGACGGCGTAGCGGGGATCCATTGTGCCGCTTGTCGTAGCTACGCCGTAGCCCAGCCGTAGCACGTAGACGCTACTGCCGTTGAGTTGGTTAGACTAATTGGAATTTACGTTGATAGTTTTGTAGTCGCTCTCTCTCCAGTCTCAACCTCGCACTAATACAATATTTATGCACTGTTACTCTGTGTAAGGGTTGTAATTACATTTCTGTTATATTAGACAGCCAATACAATGCAGAGATGAATTATAATTAACGTGCACGTTTCTCCTATTATGTTAGTTAACAATGTTAACACTCGAATACAGAAGTTTGAGTCCCGCTTAACATTTAAGTTTTGTCAAAATTGACGTTTTTCCATACAAATTCTGACAGGTAATGTCCACTTAACTTTTTAAGCAGTCCCCTAAATTTGAGTAGCGTTTCTGTATTTGGGGGTTAGTGTGTTTGTAGGGGTAGTGTGTTTTCTGTACTTTTCAGAGTTACGTACCCAAAAGGTAAAACGGGACCCTATTACTAAGACCCCGCTGTCCCTTCGTCTGTCACCAGGCTGTATCTCATAAACCTTGATGTTGATTAGGAGCCTTTTCAGTTCATCAATTTTTTTTACCAGTTTGTTTTTTTTTGTATGCATCTCAAATTAGAAAAGGTGCTAGTAAAGATTGAATCCATTTGTGAAATTCTTGATTAGGTCTCAGTTTTAATAATACATAAATCTACTTTGAGTTGCAGTGTGACGACAATAGAGCAGAATACCCACAATTGTCACCACCCTCATCTGTCTCGCGGATGTCGTACAAGGCGACTAGGGTTAAAACAGCAATGAGTAATAGGCAGCAGCGTTCTCTCATACCACCTAGCAGTATACTGCGGTTTTCGTGCCGGATAGATGGCAATTACCTCCCCACCTTTTACATGGGACATTACCCAATTGGCAAAACGTGGGTGTTAAATCACCTCTGCCTACATGTTCGGGGATATAGGCGTGATTTATGTGTGTTATTTTATTTTTAACCGACAGAAAAACGGAGCAGGATATAAAGATTATTATTAAAGATTAAATGATAGAAGTTCAGTAAACGACAGGCTATCAGTTAGTGTAAGGAACTCCAAAGAAGTTTGTCTGTAATTCTATAATAGCTACTTAGTAGTAGTTGCTGTTACTTTGTCGAAGTTTATCTTGAACACGGTCTTCTATTTCCTGTCCTTCTCACTGATTATTTAAGTCGGCGCAGTATGTTTCCTTGTCCAATCATATCGGCAGACGTCATCATGTAATGCACGCCCTTTTGATGATCTTGATGACTATGTAATTTGAAATACATGTCGAAAACTAATTTTAAAAATCTTACTCCCATACATAAATAGCGTTATGGATACTAGATAACGGACAATTTTTTATAAAGTATAGGTATTTACAATTTTGTATATCTTTTACAATAATTAAAATTTTCAATATCACACTCATCACTACTCGTGTGACACATTATATTATTACAAGTTACACTACTAAAAATTTATGAAATCTATCAAATGAGTCGAAATTATTTTATTTTGTTTTTTTTTGTTGTTTGTGGAAAAATGTTTTCTTTCTTTATTTCTAATTGACATAATTAAGGCTCATAATGTTTAGTAAAACAAGAGAAAGATAAATAAACATCGTTGCTTACAAAGTAACTCATTTGCGGCTTTGTGCTTCCTTCGGACGCTGTATAATTTTTCTCTTGTTAAGCGGGCGGTCAGCCAAAACTCTGGCTGCAATAGACCAACAATTTCTCACGAACGTCGCAGGATTAACGTCTGTTTACGTTAAATATGGACATTAAATTAACTTCTTACATCCATTCGGACTTGCAATTATATTTACTAGATTTCCTTGTTTTCTTTGCATTTAATATCTATGTAGATTACGATTTTGCCTTTCTGTTATAATGAGCGATATTTAATCAATCGATAATCTATCAAAATAATTGTATGGAATTTAATTCCATTGCCAAATTAAGATCTGTTTTGTTTTTTTTAAATAAAATAGTATAGAATATGACGGATTTGTAGAAAATCTAAGAAATCGTTTTAGATCAATTGCACGTTAATGTATTGACATTTTCATCTCCGACATTTTCTATCTCCTTGAGATGAGATAGTAAAATACCTATACATTTTACTGTATAAAACGATGTCAGTCTTTTTGAAAACAATCTAGACTAGATTCAATATAAAGCCCTCAGTGAAGTTATGCAACTTTTAGCGTAGGCGTAACGAAGTCATTCAACTATGCAAAGCAAAGATACAAAATATATAAAGCCAAGTGTTAAAAAAAAGCAATAACATTAATTAAAATAAACTCAGGGAGAGTGTTTAGCGCGTTTCGTGGTGTCAGTCACATTTATTTTCGATAATTCAAAAATTGCTTCAGAGTGGATTTTGTGCTGTGAAAGTGGTGTTATTTTGATTCACAAGCATCCATGTTGATCTGCAATTATGCAGAATCATTAAACATAAGTCTTGTGGCGTGTTTGATGTTGTGGTGAAGACCACTATAAAAAGTGGTTTTGTCCACCTCATCAGGCACCGTCATGAACTCTGTTACCATTAAATTCGCGCCAAGCACTCCCTTGATGCGTTAAAATGTGTGACACCCATATTTTAACCTAAAATTCATTTCATTCATACATTTCACCCACTCATTATCTCATATGACTAGAGATAAAATATACACTAAAGACATGGCTGTATGGGCTAGACCCTTTGCCTTCCCTAAAATATAGGGCAGAATTAAAAAAACATAAAATAAACTCGGCAGGCAAACGATTCAAGAAAAGACCGCCTTTGTAGTTACTTATGTAAAAAACTTCTTTCCGCTTCAACATTTTAAAAAACTACGGTACTAAGCGAGTCTAGCACTATTTCCGGTGGCAAACAAAATGGAAAAAATCTCGAATATAATCACAATAAAACTCCACGCTAAGGTATTCAGTGGCAATTTAACTGACGCAATTATATTCTTATTTGTATGCAAAACGGGACACGCGAACTGCGCGCCTCTGCGCTTAATCCCTCATATTTCAGGGCAGGTAAATGTTATGCACCAAATATAATATTACAACTGCGGAAGATTATGCATAGCAACAATGTTGAATTCCATTTCTCTACAAATAGCTTAGCGAAATGAAATTCAACGAATTGTAATAGGCACAGGCAATCTAGAGAGCAGCCGTGTGGTGACGGCAGAGCAGAATACAATTGTCACCACCCAATCTCTCCCGCGGGTTTCATACAAGCCACCGTTCCTCTTATACCATCATGTGATATACCTACTTCGGCTCGACTAATTAGGCTCGCCCCCTATTACATGGGACGCATCTACATAATTGGCGAAACGTGAGTGTTATAATAGGTTGGGGAAAAAGTTTCTTCGCATTTTTTAAGAAAATTCAAAACATTTTTTAATATAGTTTATTTACATTTAACTAAAGTATGTAGGTACCATTTTGTTCGATAACTTTTTGCCATCTTGTAGGTAGGGACATGATCCCATTGCTATAGAAATTTTGGGACTTCTGGTCAAAATACCGCGACAAGTGGTTTTGGCAGTCCTCTCGTGATGTTAACCTGACACTGCCTAAAGAATTCTGAAGAGACTGAAACAGGTGGAAATCTGAAGGTGCAAGGTCAGGACTATACGGCGGATGCATTAACACCTCCCAGCCAAACTCTCTTAATTTTTGCTGAGTGGCTAAAGATGTGTGAGGTCTAGCGTCATCATGATGAAAAACCACACCCCTTCTATTGATTAATTCCGGCCGCTTTCTCTCAACTTCTTGCTTTAATCTCATCAGTTGTTCGCAGTAGAGTTCAGAATCGATGGTCCTGCCTGGTGGTAACAGCTCATAATGAATAATGCCCTTCCAATCCCACCACTCACACAGCATACCTTGTTGCGAGTTAACCCGGGTTTCGCCACAGCCTGTGAAGCCTGACCGGCCTTTGACCAGGACCTTTTTCGCACGTTTTTGTCGTACGTGATCCACTTTTCATCACCAGTTATCAGCTTCTTCAAAAATGGTTCGGTTTCATTACGTCCTAATAAAGAATCTTAAATGAGTACACGGTTAATTAGGTTTCTTTCAGTGAGCTCGTGAGGTACCCAAATGTCGAGCTTTTTCGTGTACCCAGTTTTTTTAAATGCGCCAAAACTGTTTTGTGGTCAATTCCCAGTTCTTCAGCTACGTCGTAACTACTGACATGCCGATCTTGCTCCACTTTTTCAAAAATGGCATCCATTTTATCTGTAATAGGGCGACCAGAGCGACGTGCATCTTTGACATCAAAATTTCCGGATTGAAAACGCTTAAACCAAATTTGTGCTACTCTCACAGACACTGCACTAGGTCCATAAACATCGCAAATTTTTATTCGCGGCTTGCGTTGCATTTTTACCTTTTTTGTAGTAAACTTTTAAAATGTATCGGCTATAACCCACCACGCTGGCCCAGTGCAGGTTGGTGGGTATTACGACTGCAGGTGCACTCGGGACCAACAGCTAAAGTGTCTTTCGAAGCCGGAGGAAATCGAGTTAAGAAATTTTTGGTCACCCATCCAATGACTGGCCTTAGCAACTATTGCTTAGTTTACGCAATCGCAGGACGAACGCGTTAACACACTGTGCTATCGAGCACGTCACAACACAATTAGCAGATGTCACAACACTATAGTCATTTATTTCCTATTGGCGCTTCTAGCCAAGGAGAGTACCGTACCATAAGCTCAGTGATAATGAACAATTAGCATACGTGACAATACTGCTATCAATGCGCAAAGTATTTATATGAACTAATAACATTGCGTATCAATTAAAACATGGCCGGATCGTTATAGAGGATTGTGACGTGACGACTGACGATACGCGGCGCGAGTAGGTACCTAACTCCTATCCGAGGAGCCTGAAAAGGCAGACCTGCTGACCGGCACATGGTGGTAGTATGCGATGAGCGTTCCCACCTAGCCGGTCCAAAGCGGGATAGCGGAACACGACTGTTTTTAGTGGGTAGGCCCAGACTAGTTGGGAGATTCCTACATAACCCCGGTAGGGCCCCACCCGAGCCGGGGTATGTATAAAACATTTTCATTCGGGAAAAAAAAAAAAGGTACCTAACTCCTACATTTTCTTTTTGAATACTTGTCTCGTTACGAATACTACTGCATTCAGTAGTTGGGCTCGATAGCGTAGTGGTTTAACGTGCTCGGCCTGCGATTGCGGAAACTAAGCAATGTTCACTAAGGCCAGTCGTTGGATTGCCCGGTGACATATCTTAACGGATGACCCCGGATGGCTGCCATAGTGTGTTTTGGCTGGATGCCCGGAGAGGATGTTTAGTGGTGTACTTGGGGAACGCCTCTACCCCGAGTCCCACATACCTCTGTAGTTGCACCGTACTGCAGGGATGATGCGCAAAGATAGCAGTTTACCTGTCCGCAAAATAAAAACTGCAGTCGTTGGATGGGTGACCAAATAATTATTATGTATTAAATTGAGTTCCTCCGTACTTCGGAAGGCCACTCTCCCTAAATTCTTCCATGCATAGGGAAGACCTGTGCCCCAGCAGTGAGGACGTTATATTAAGGGGCTGGTGATGATGATGATGTAGTTACTGTTCGAGGCGGCGAAACACTAATATTACTTAGGAATTCACTACACGGACATGCCTGCAGACATGCTCGCTGGACTGGCTTCTATTAAGTTCTAGTAAGCGATCTTGGCCTAGTGTAGAACAGTCACAGTCGGTCTGGCATATACAAACATTAATTCCCGTTATACAAACATTGATCATGCAATGCGGAAGTTTAAGAGCCTATAGCCATCTATCGGCCACGTAAATCACAGTATGTTGCTAGGTGGTATGAGAGGAATGCTGTCCATTACCTACTCATAGCAGTCCTAACCCCTAGTTGCCATAGGGTCCGTTCACACAGACCGGCTCGGAGGTAAGCATATTTTGAACACGTGTAAAATAGACTTTTGTATCATCCATGTAACATACATACATAAATCACACCTATATCACGGGGCAGGCAGAGGTGAACGCATCTTTGTAAGGTTTCATATAAATTTAACTTCTTTTGATATAGAAATGCTCGAGAGCCACTCAAAGAAAATACAGTGACATGCAAAAATTTACCTTATATCATTAATACGAGGCTCAATTTTAAATCTGTTTTCCTCTCGAGCGTCTGTATGACCGGCCACTTACGACTCCCACGCTCTGACGTCACCACGCGGCAAAACGTGGTTTTGGGAATACTGAAGCGCTAATACTACGTGGGCAGCTTTTCCTCCATTTCCTCCATTATCACTGATAATGGTGCAAGTAGCTTTGTATAATAACCCTCAACGTATGGAAGATTAATAAGTATTGCGTGACTAGCCAAAATATAGATGCTTGTTTTTCCCGTAGATAAGTCTTGAAAATCCCAATTTCTTCTACTGGCTAGCTACTCGGTATACCTATAGATAAACATGATCACACATTTTAAGAGAGATTTTGTCTATAACAAATTTTTGTAGTATTAAGGGCGACTTTATAATAAAATTATCAGAAATTCTCATTTTTGATGGATGAGAAAGTAGGGTAAGTCTACGAAAAAGGATATTAAGACTCTTTGGGCATAAAGATTCTCTTATATTTCCAAGTTAATGCCCAAAGAGTTTATATCAGGCAAGCGGCCGGCAGTAAATCCTAAGCCAAAACCTTGATGGATTGGAACGTTGTCATCCCAATCACTCTCTCTGTTATCCGTCTCTCGACATTGTCCTTTCCGTTTCTTTTTTGTATATTCATGCATCACTAGCACCTTTACAGTGTGATGATATTATGAATCTAAAGGGAGTGGATGGCTTCATGACTTGCGTCACCCCCCCTCTGGGGGTGATCGCTACAGATGACGCCTGTA
The DNA here is from genome assembly GCA_963931975.1 of Cataclysta lemnata. Lineage (NCBI taxonomy): Eukaryota > Metazoa > Arthropoda > Insecta > Lepidoptera > Crambidae > Cataclysta > Cataclysta lemnata. The sequence goes on from OZ008342.1 coordinate 14,702,026, forward strand.
GACCCTTCCCGGGTAAGGTAAAAAGGTGGTTTTAGTGGGTGCAAGTCCTACATATCCCACCAAGACGGCCTCGGGGTGAACACATTAGGTTCCCACCTCCCTCCCGTGAGGGTCGCCCTTTCCAACTTCGGGAACAAAAAAAAAAAAGGCTTCATGACGTTTGACCAACATTAGCTAGCAAAAGAGTATACATTCTGTATAAACTGGGAACAGGGCAGGTAGAAGAAAAATATGTCATTGAAGAAAATATTTATTTGCCATAATTTGTGTTTGTAATAATTCTCCGAATATTATAATATAAAGATTTTGGTGGTTAGAAACAGTTTTCTAACATTTATATAATGTTAAAATTAAAATCGAATATATTATAATATGTCAAAAACCAATGGGTAACAAACAAAATAAATGAAGCATTTTTCATAAATAACAAAAGCAAGACACTTTGCGCAACTTATTTACTAAAAATGCTTCATTTAAAAGGAATATACAAAGGTTTACTTTAATATCAAAACACATGTCAGGTAAGTACCCTTTTTTGTAAGTTTTACAAATTATTATAATTACATAATTTTACCTCTTACAGTGCAAAACTTACATTTCTTTTTCATAAGTTTTAAACCTTATTACGAGGCACTAAGATTCAAATTATGGTAAGGAACTATTTTACCAATGGTTTAGTTAAAAGATCACAGTATTAATATATTCTTCAATATTCAATGTCGATAAAATTGACCGATTATTCACATCTTACAAGCACACATCTGGCAAACTATAATCAACGGTTTTATCACAGTCCAAGATCAAGGCACTTTTATGTTTATAATCTAGAGACATTTCAAACGCATCGCGGTCTTCAGTGAGCTTATCGAAGAAATAGCTTGTATTCAGTATTTCTTTCGGGGGCGTACCAAAATCATGCCTCTTCAATTCCGACACTTTGTTAGGGCTCTGCTTCGGAGTCGAGCAATGATTGAGTAACTGATTCATAGCGCTCTTCCTCAAAACCGATTTCCTAACTGTCTCTTTTTGAAACACCAAATTCATCAAATTGTTGTCAACTCTCACTGTCTTCAAGTCGGGGGGTCTCGTGACTATGTCATCGATGATACACGACAAATCGCTACAGTCGAAGTCCTCTTCGCTGCCGTCGAAAATGCTGAGCATGCGTTCATTCTGCTTAAAGTCATTCTGTTTGTCAACATTATGCTGTTTACAAATTTCATTCGGTTTAAAGTCGTCCCGCTTGTCAACATTTTGTTGCATATAAATCAAATCATCGAACGCATCGTGCACAAATGACGTTTTGAAGCTGTACCGTGAGGAGTTGATTGATTTCTTGGAGCGTCTACGTTTCTTTGCTACAAAGCTGTCTATCGTCTTCTGTTTGCCTTTCTTCGCGTTACTCTTTAGTTTTCTTTTCAACCTGTTCACAGATACACTAACATTGGCTTTGCTTGTGTTGAGATCTGTGTTCGAAGCGTGGTTTGTCAAATCCAGTTTCCTTAGCGAACCGCTGAGATTCACCATAGCAACATCGATAGGTTTGCGAACTTTTTTGGTGTACTTCCGTTTTGGCTTGTCGGGATTATTGTCAACTTTCGCTTTTGGCGCTCTAGTCTTCTTCACCTTTGGTGGTTTTTTAATGGATTCCTCGTATGCTTCTACTAGTTCCTGGTAATGTTCCCGCATCAAGTCTTGCCTTTCTGTCGTCGTCCACGCAGATGAAGGATCCTCATCTTCTGAATATGAAAAAGGAACATTTTTTAAAAATTCTATTCAGATGTCTGTAACTATTGTTGATCCAGCCTATTGTGTGTGATATAAATAGCTATTATACCAGGAGACTTTTTGGTCAGTGCAAAAATTCAGTTTAGTTTGATGGTCTGATCGAATTCCAAAAATGTTTGCAGTGACTAAAAAGTCTCCTGGTATATTATTTTCCACATTGGCACACATGCTTACGATACATACATACATAAATCACGCCTGTATCCCCTAGGGGTTGCCAGAGGTGTTTTAACACCAACGTTTCGGCAGCTTATTTGAGGCTAAAGTTAGGTTAGGTAAATTTGATGATGATGATGGTGGTTGTAATCTAGTCATTGTGGTATACACTAACTTAAAACTACATTTAAGCCCGAATACAGAAACGATAATCAAATTTGGGACACTGCTTAAAAAGTTAAGTGGACATTACCTGTCAGAATTTGTATGGAAAAACGTAAATTTTGACTATATTTGAATGTTAAGCAAGACTCAAACTTTGATTAGCGTTTCTGTATTCGGGGGTTAGCGTACACTTTATCGTAATTATTATTAGGAGTGGATGGCTCAATGATGTTAGACAGAAATAAATAAAAGAGAAAACACATGACCCGGACCCCAGACAACCTAGGACCAGGAAAACAAATTTATGAATAATAAACTTTATATACAGGAAGAGAATACCTTCAAATTGATCGTCTGGTATTAAAGCTTCGTACTGTCCGTCGATATCACCCCACAACACTTCATAGCTCGGCACACCTATGACACAAACATACTTTATGTCCAATGCGACAAGATTGAAAATCGAGAAGAGTAGCTTTGGAAAAGTGTGGAAGTATCATAGGAACATAAATTATTCTTCATGAGAAAGGGAATCCTAGTGTAAAGTCTAGCGGCACTGTAAGCCTTGAGATATGATGTAATATAATATATTATAGACAACACAAATTGTAACAGTGCTTAATATGTATCCACCCTTATGATAAACAATAAAAATCTAGTGATGAATGGACATTTTCAAAAGAAGATATATTATGCCCAAAGGTCTTAGATACCTAGCTGAAAACACTAAAAAAAGAATATTTTCATTTTAGTAAATTCGATATTCTAACATAACGACACTCACCTCTAGGATTTCTCTTTTTCTTTATGGCTATAGGTTTAAGAGTTCTGCATGGTACTTTGTCTTGTAGATGCCACTTTGTGAGCAGTGGCAAAAATTTTACCACGCAATACTTCTCCGTCCAATCCAGCTTATTGGACATTAGTTTCTGGAACAGAAAAGCGTACGTTTAATACCCGACTAACTTAAGACAGCGATCAGTTCCTCTTATACCTAAATGCGATAGACAATAACACATACCACATAATATTATGCATAGATTTTAGATATACAAATCCTAAATAATGTTATCCCTGTAAGTTCACTAAGAGAACAGTGAAAGAGGTCAATGTTGTCTGCTATGGTGTTACCCCTACAAGGATTCGAACCCAGGACCTCTTGGCCGATTGCCAGCGAATCCAGCGATCTGACCATTCGACCAAGCCGGCCGTCGAAAAAAAGCTTGGGATCTTGTCTAGATAACGTCGTTTTGGCCATTCGTTTTCTTGCTTTACTTAGGCGGATTGTTCTCCTGTTGTTCGTGGATAACACTACGAGAAGAGAGCAAAGGATCTATAAATTCGAATTTCCATCTAAACGGCACGTAAAATCAAAGATCTACGAGTGCGACGCGTGCGCCCTCTGTGTTTGCGCTCCGCCCCTATATTTAGTACGTACCGCATAGTGTTTTATGTTTTTATCGTCGTGAAAGGACAGTAGACGTACTGAGGGTCATAGCATAGTGATATCTCGTGAAGACAAGGTGTATGACTCGGGAATTCGAACAAGGATTGTTGGATTGTTGGCCACGTGTTCTGCTGCTTAAGGGGCCCTTATCCAGAGATCCTGCAAGAGTGCTCAGCAAGTAAGTGTTTCCACTGCTTACAACTTGGAAATATCCGTCTTTTCACGGTTTGAATGCGAATCGTCAATTTTTTACGCCCACTTTGACTTTTTACCCACCTTTCTATTAACCGCCTCCCTGAGGAGTGTACAAAAAAGAAGTGTGAAGGGCGCGTACAAACGTAAATAGACAACTTTAAGTAATACCACAAACTGTATGAGACTGGGGGCCGGTGTCTTCAAACTGTCAAGGTCAATCTCTTCGGGAACGGCATTTATGAACTCTTTCATGATCTTGGGTTCGGGAAATGGAGCGCCACAAGACAACGCGCGGTTGCGAAGCGACAACTCCCGTTTGACTGCCGACACCTTTGATCTGTTTAGAAATATCATCATCATCATGAGACAGGTGAATGATCACATACAAACATACATAGATCATGTTTATGTCACCAAATGGGTAGGCAGAGGTGAATCCACGTTTCGCCAATTAGGATAGAGGGTGTAAGGTGGCGTGCCTTTTGCCATTTATATCATCGGGCACGTGGTGAGTGGGCAAAGGAGTTAAGTAACAAAATGAAAAAAAAAACTACTTTTTTAACACAATAGGTTTTATGTGACGGAATATTGTCTGATGAGCTCAAAACGCCCAAATTTTGATTCGTATCAAATATACAGACCCTAACAATGGTGTTAACTGACTGACATTTTACAATTTTCAAACATTCATAACTCATTATGAACTTCTTGTTGGTTAACGCCTTTGTCCACTCATCCCTCCATTGTATACTGCTCTGACGTCACCACACGGCTATTAGAAAAATAGAATTCCTAATTCATCTCTTACTTATGTCCGAGATCGTTGCAGCCATGGTGAGTGGCGCAGACGGGGCAGCCGTTTTTGGTGTGCGTCCGGCCTACGTGACCGCAGCGGTCACAGCGGCCCGGCGCTGAGGACCAGCGGGCCAACTCCTCGTAGCGGTCAGGCTCGCTCACCCAGGAAATGAGCCTGGAACCAAAATAGGCATGAGAACTAATTTTGAAAAACTACACCACGTTGTTTTTACGTATCTACTTTACCTAAAATGAATTATATTTTTGTTAAAAATTAACATTTTGATATTAATTTCCACCAAAACAGCAAGGGCGTCTGTGTGACGTCACTATAGCGTAAAGCATGTCAGTTTCTGTAGGATTTAGTTTAGAGTGATTTTGATTGGGTTACATTGGCCACTTGCCTAGGCCCCATAGGGTCTTTCGCACAGAGGCGGGCAAGTAGACCTCTCCCAATATCATTATATCTTATATAAGAAAAGTATCAGACGGTAAATAAATAAATAAATAAAAACATATTTTTACACTCACACCTATCATCTAGCCCAAAGTAAGTAGCCTAAGCACTTGTGTTATGGATACTAATACACAACCATGACTCGTGTTAACAATACGAAACGAGCATATAGTGGACTGTATTTAACTTAATCTTGTTCGCGAAAAAAGTGTAACTTCAACCAATGAAATCAGACACTCACCTTGGATTGTGCTGCCGTTGAATCAGCTCCAGACAGACTCAGGACGGTGCAGGAACCCTGTGCTGGCCAAACTTAACAAGGACACCTGTTACCTGGCTGTCTAGTTACTCACTCCTTGGAAGTGCCCGTTCACACTTGAATTTACACTTCTATTAGCGCGTAATTAGTATAGATGGATAAAACTTTACTTGGAACTTTGGTACGAAACTCGAAAATAGAAGACGTTGCCGCAAAGGCGCTAAACGTCGATACGATAACGATAGTTTCAACGACAATAATTTTTTGAACTTTTTAATGTCAAACTGTTAACCTCTCAGTGTTGCCCCATGAGATTCAAAAATTCTACGAAAACTGAACATTCCGCCCACCAAAATACACAGTATTTTAACTACGATACACATATAAAATATTAAAAAATATACATACACATTAATATACAATAACAACAGTGGGGATAAACGATAGTTAATCATAGGTGATTGGCAGCGGACACAGCTTGACAATTGGTCTCCGGTACTCGCCAGAGGCAGTCCTCACTGTTACCACCCTACATACACCATCAGGCCCTGGATGTAGAGCTACGATTCGACCCATGTTCCACTGCAGCGGTCCTGTTTGCTCGTTGATTATCAACACTAAGGTCCCCACGGTTACATTAGCGTAAGACTTCGTCCATTTGGCCCTCTGTCGCAGTGTGTGAAGATATTCATGCTGCCACCTACGCCAGAAGTCTTGGTGGAGCTTTTGGATTAATTTCCACCTATGTAACACGCTAACCTTTTCATCGATAAAGCTTTCCTCTGGAATGAACGATAAGGGTTCCAGAGTCAGAAAATGAGCGGGGGTTAATGCTGACAAGTCATTAGCATCAGAACTAAGTGGGGTAAGGGGACGCGAATTTAACATAGCTTCTATTTGCGTTAGGACGGTATAAAATTCTTCAAATGTCAACCTTTGACTACCAATAACACGAGCAAGGTGAGTTTTGAAGGATTTTATACCTGCCTCAGCAAGTCCATTGAAATGTGGACTTCCAGGGGGATTGAACGAAAACTGCAACTCCACTGACTCCGCAGCCTTTTGCATCAGAGACCCGAGATAATTACTGGCGCCGACAAAGTTGCGCCCTTGGTCCGATACAATATGAGAGCACCGACCACGACGAGCAATAAAGCGCTTGAGTGCTGCCAAAAAGGCCTCAGTCGATAACTCTGATGCGAGCTCCACATGCACAGCCTTCGTACATGTACAAACAAATACACAAATATATGACTTAAACGTTTTTACTCCACGGCCTCGACCCAAAGCAATATCAAAAGGGCCACCATAATCAATGGCTACACTAGAAAAAGGTTTAATTTTATTCACCCGATAAGTAGGCAGATTCCCCATTAATGGAACAGGAGCAGGTTTTGGATTAGCCCGAAAACATTTTAAACATCCCGTAATAACAGAATGGATGGCTCTCTTCGGCGAAAGAATCCAAAAACTTTGCGCAAGGACATTTTGCAGTGTTTGAGCACCAGGGTGCATTAATCTATTATGATACTCTTCGATAATTAAGGTAGTGAGGCGATGAGTTCGCGGCAACAACAGAGGATGCTTGACGTCAAAATCAACGTCAGCATGGGCCAAACGACCGCCCACCCTCAAGAGACCCGCATCATCGAGAAAGAGTGACAATTTGCGCATGCTCTTCGACAAGTCATTAGGGAGTCCCCTTTTCAGAAAGTCAATTTCCGACGAAAATACAATCTGCTGTACATGCTTTATTAGGAACATGAAGGCTTTATTAATTTCACAACTTTGTAAATTACCAATTATTTTATTCCCAGCTAAACGTCTGGAATTTGCGATAAAACGAAAAATATACGCCACGACATGTTTAATTGTAGAAAGCGACGAAAACCGGTTCCAAATCTCTTCTACGCAAGATATATTTGAAGCTGTGAAGAGAGTATAGATTTTTTGCTCATCATCAGCTACCTTGTCGAAACATGATTCAGATTGTGGCCAAGACTCTTGTGGACCGGAAAGCCAAGGGGGTCCCGCCCACCATAATTGATTCTGGATCAGATCAGCAGGAAGTAAACCGCGAGAACCGCAATCTGCTGGATTTTCAGAACCCGCAATATGATGCCAATTTTCTGGAGACACTTTGTCCTGAATATCAGTGACCCTATTAGCCACAAACGTCTTCCATCGTGATGGACAGGAACGGATCCATGTCAAGGCTACATTTGAATCTGACCAGGCATAAATTTCATCGAAACTATTAAATTCCGTCAAGGCTTCTTTGAACGACGTGATCAACTCCGATAATAAAACGGCCGCTAACAACTCCAACCGTGGAACTGAATGCTTACGAAGAGGGGCTACCTTCGACTTCGCACAACACAGACGAACGAAAATTGAGCTATCATTACGAACGACACGACAAAATATGACAGCACAGTAACCCTTCTCCGAAGCATCACAGAACCCGTGAAGCTGTAGCGACACGAAGGACTCAACCATTCTACGAGGGATCGAAAGCGTACTCAACATCGACAGTTGACATTTAAATTTACGCCACTCCTGTTCAATAGTTGTTGGAACATTACTGTCCCAATCAACTCCAATCATTCACAACCGCTGTATCAAATACTTAGCGAGGAATACAACTGGCGATAAAAGACCTAACGGGTCAAAAATTTTAGCGATATCCGACAAAATAGATCGCTTAGTACAACGATAATCACTATACGAAGTGTTAAAGGTGAACGTGTCATCCTTTGGCAGCCACGAAAGGCCCAAGATTTTCAACGATAAATCATTACTGTCATCGAAATAACGAAATTTTTCTGAATATAAATCGGTATCCGACAAACTACCTAAAAACTCTGAGTTATTAGAAGTCCATTTACGCAAATGCAGACAAGCAGACGACAGTATATCTAATATCTCCTTACGAATAAGGGAAGCATTTACCACTGAATAGGTGCCTGATACCACATCGTCCACATCAATGTCTCTGGCCAAGACTGCAGCACCATGAGGAGAACGCAACGAACTTTCTTGAGCCAACCTCTTGATACACCAAAGTGCCTGATAAGGAGCGCACGATACACCGTACGTCACAGTGAGCAATCGATAGTCTTTTACAGGATCCTTAGGCGAGGACCGCCATAATATTCGTTGGTAGTCACAGTCCTGAGGAGACACGAGGAACTGCCTGTACATTTGCTTGATATCTGCAGTAAACACAACTGCATGCCAGCGAAATCTAACCAGCAAATCAAAAATACTTTTCTGTAATTTAGGGCCTGGCAGCAGTGAGTTATTCAATGACATCCCTGCAGCATCTTTAGCACTAGCATCGAATACAGTACGCAGAGGAGTAGTGACAGAATCAGGTCGCAGTACGCCATGATGTGGGATGTAGTAAAAGTGACCATGAGACGACGAAGGTGGTTTAACTTCTTCCATATGCCCGCATTCGAGATAGTCAGCCAGGAAATTTTTATAAAGTTGTTGAAAATGAGGATTTAAATAAAATTTCCTCTCCAAATTTAACAAACGCTTGAGAGCGATTTCACGAGACTTCGAAAATTGGGGCTTCTCATGTGGGTCTACGAAAGTTAACGGTATTACCATTCTACCTTGAGCAGTACGATAATATGAAGCCTCTGTATAGGTTTCACATGATAATTCCGATTTCGAAAGAACGACAGATTTAATGGGCGGGCTTACATTTTCCAACTCCCAGAACCGCTTAATGCTATTGTCCAAGGACGAGTTCGATACGAGAAGGCAGTTCTTGATCACACCGTAGGATCTTTGACGTGAACGAAAACGAGAGGTGTCAACGTCAACTGCACATTCGCCCATCACTATCCAGCCGAAAACAGTGTGAATAGCAACCGGACCTGACACACTTTTAACGAGGCCAGGCAGAAGTGCAGCTGCGAGAATATTGACGTTGAGCAACATGTCAACAGGTCCAGGCTTATGAAAAGTTGGGTCTGCAAGATCTAAACCTTGTATATGTCTCCAGGACGAGATATCAATTTTCCCAGAGGGCATATCTGAACAAATACTTGGTAAAACAAATGCTTGCAACGATAATTTCCGTGACAAGTCACCATTCGATGGAACTATGTCACAATTAACCAATCCTAGAGTATTAGCTGAAACCTCACCAATACCGTTGACCGATAAACCATCACCCTTTATTTTAAGGCCCAACTGTTGTGCACATGATAGTGTCATAAAATTACAAGCACTTGCACTATCAAATAATATGCGAACAGGTTGTAACCTACCAAATTTATTTTTCACCAAAACAATTGCCGTTGAGAACAGAACCTGCGAGTCACAGCCCGATACAGCTAATGTTGTGACTTTCGAAGACAACTGCGAGGGTCCTGCATTACTCACAGGGCTAAAGTGAAGTAAAGTGTTATGTCTATAGGTACACTTATTACAAAAATTGGATGAAGTACAATTTTTCACAGAATGTGAAGGGTGAAAACAACCAATACAAAGTCTTTTCTCGTTTACTAAATTAAATCTTTCTATAGGAGTCCTAGATAAGAATTCTTGACATTCATCCAAGGTATGATTAGCACCCAAACACCCTATACAATTTTTTACCGGTGGCACGATAAACGAAATTTTGGACTTAAGCCCATGAGGTTTAATGACCGGCTTGTTACTGATGAAACTTGACTTAATACCTGAATTTTCTAAAGCTTGACTACGTTTTTCAATAAACTCACATAATTCTGTAAAATTTGGTATTTCAAAATTAGAGTCAAGTTGCAATTCAAATGCCTCTTTAGTTGAAATGTCCAATTTTGACCACAATAAATAAAAAAGCATAAAGTTTTTATCAGGTAATTGATATTTTGATAAAATATCCAAATTTTCTTTAAATGTTCGATAAACCTTATGCAATTCTGAACTACTCTTTGATCTAACTGATTCACAATGCAACAATTTTTCATAAAATATATTTGCTATCACACGCTTCTTTTCATAGTGATTTTTTAACGTGCTATAAGCAAGCATATAATTATCCTCTGAAAGTGGGTAGCATTTTATCAAATCAAAAGCACTGCCCTGAACATTAGACAACAAATAGTGTAGTTTTTCTACTGCAGGTATGTCTTTTTTGTGAATCAGCGAATCAAAGAGCTGTATAAAAGATACCCAGTTTTCAATCTTGCCATCGAATGGCTTTATTATAATTCTAGGCAATTTAATGGAACTACTGCTTGTCACATTCGGCTTTTTCTCAACAAGTTCACTACTTCCAAGGCGACATTTTATGGACTTCACTTGTTGTTCAAACTGAACAGAAATCTTTATTTCGCATTGCCTATCCACCTTAGGCACCGACGACAATAGTTCAACCTGAGCTTTGTGGAACTCATCCTCTATTGATTTGATGTCTTCCAAAGTATACCCCAAAAGATCCGAATCCCTAATGATCTCTAATCTGGCGAAAGCATAATCACGCGAGATGCGATTTTTATCGGCAGAGTCGGACATTAAGGCGCTAGTTTCCATCGTCATCATAGTAAACATAGACTAATAGTAAATGAACAAAAAACTGAACCGACAAAATAACGTAAACAAACACTATTTTTTCTACGACAAATTATATAGACAAATGTCAAACGTGACTGACAATTGACAGTTAAAAAAAAAACAAAAAAATATATATTTTACTAGTGTTGTACCTCAACAATTCAAGCTGAGAACCAATCCAATTGGCAATGCTACCAACCAACCGATAATCAATTATTGTTCGCAACACTAGCCACTACCCACCGAAAGAATTATTGTGAAGAAGTTTTTTTTAAATATACCTACATTAATATGAATAAAATTATGATTACGTAAAATATATTATTACAATAAAGAAACAAAATATTTAACAAAATTCCAAGTAAAACAAATGCCTTAGATCGCCTTACAGCAATATCCGGCTCGAAGGACCAAATGTTAACAATACGAAACGAGCATATAGTGGACTGTATTTAACTTAATCTTGTTCGCGAAAAAAGTGTAACTTCAACCAATGAAATCAGACACTCACCTTGGATTGTGCTGCCGTTGAATCAGCTCCAGACAGACTCAGGACGGTGCAGGAACCCTGTGCTGGCCAAACTTAACAAGGACACCTGTTACCTGGCTGTCTAGTTACTCACTCCTTGGAAGTGCCCGTTCACACTTGAATTTACACTTCTATTAGCGCGTAATTAGTATAGATGGATAAAACTTTACTTGGAACTTTGGTACGAAACTCGAAAATAGAAGACGTTGCCGCAAAGGCGCTAAACGTCGATACGATAACGATAGTTTCAACGACAATAATTTTTTGAACTTTTTAATGTCAAACTGTTAACCTCTCAGTGTTGCCCCATGAGATTCAAAAATTCTACGAAAACTGAACAACTCGGAAACAAACATTTGTGGTCATCACAAAGTTAGCCCCTACCAGGATTCGAACCCGGGACCTCTTGGCCAATACCCAGCAATCTGAGCATTCGATCAAGGCGGCCGTCAAAGGTAGGTATGTACTATGTAGGTATACATTTGTCATACTGCATCGTCACGGTGGGAATGAACTCTTAATGCTTGTTATAGGAAAACAATGTTAGAGTGCGGGCCAGATAAGTCCGCGCGTGTTCAAATTGAAACTAAAAATTCGTCTACATTTTGTTGATATTAATTTCCACCAAAACAGCAAGGGCGTCTGTGTGACGTCACTATAGCGTAAAGCATGTCAGTTTCTGTAGGATTTAGTTTAGAGTGATTTTGATTGGGTTACATTGGCCACTTGCCTAGGCCCCATAGGGTCTTTCGCACAGAGGCGGGCAAGTAGACCTCTCCCAATATCATTATATCTTATATAAGAAAAGTATCAGACGGTAAATAAATAAATAAATAAAAACATATTTTTACACTCACACCTATCATCTAGCCCAAAGTAAGTAGCCTAAGCACTTGTGTTATGGATACTAATACACAACCATGACTCGGAAACAAACATTTGTGGTCATCACAAAGTTAGCCCCTACCAGGATTCGAACCCGGGACCTCTTGGCCAATACCCAGCAATCTGAGCATTCGATCAAGGCGGCCGTCAAAGGTAGGTATGTACTATGTAGGTATACATTTGTCATACTGCATCGTCACGGTAGGAATGAACTCTTAATGCTTGTTATAGGAAAACAATGTTAGAGTGCGGGCCAGATTAGTCCGCGCGTGGTCAAATTGAAACTAAAAATTCGTCTGCCATTTTGTTTGTCTACGAGGCTAATTTTTAGCGAGCAGCGCCACTCCTCACGCGCAGACTTATCCGGCAAGCTTTACTGATGGGTAGGGACATCTGTGAAATGACCTCTAGCTCGACCATCACCTGGGTATGACTTCACTGTCGTCGACGGTGTGCAGCATAGTCACGACCGTGTTGATGGAGGAGCCGCACGCGCCGACGCCGTAGTCACATCCGCACAGCATGGCTAGCGCCACCATTTTGTTTCGGCCAAAACCTAAAAAAATCAAACCTATAAAGTAATAGAGCATCCATCTTTAAATTGTGAATAAACGGGATTTATACCACGTACCTGGATTTTGTTATGATTCCGATATTTGGGCACAGTTACATGCGCCATGGTCACGGATGACTGGGAATCAAAATCCAGGTACGTGGTATAAATCCCGTTTATTCACAATTTAAAGATGAAAGTGACCACGTAAGCTTAAAACAATAGAGCAGCCAGCTCGATGTCGCAGCTGATTGAAAACGATTGCGTAAACTAAGCAACGTTGGCTAAGGTCGGTAATTTTTATTTGGATTAGATGCTCATTGCTTCGAAAGGCACGTTAGTCCATTCGTTGCGACTGCATTTTCAGTCGTCCTTTTCCAATCAACATTTATTCATAAAACACGGCTTTATCCCGGAAGGTATAGGGAGAATAGAATTACCACCCACGTTTCTAATCTTGATGCGGGAATCGAACCCGCGTCCTCTGCAATCAGTGCGACCAACTTGTCGTCTTATTATCTTGACCGACGTTTAACGTCGGTTGGTTCAAGACAATAATTTTTCGAACTTTTTTTAACCACGATTTTCTTTGCAATGATATTTTTTATGTACCTATGCTAAGGCCCGGAGGGCCGGAGCACATTGGCGGCACGGCACGGCTAGGGATCCTTCGGCATCCCTACGTGTAAGCGCACACTGGCGATAACAATGCCGTGGTATCCTTAAGCGTGCCGAGACGTCTTAGGTCTTGTCTTATCGGTATATCTCGGTATTCCGAACACTGCCAAAGCGTTCCGATGGATGCCGAGGCGTTCCGAAGACGCTAACATTCACATTGAACTTTCAACTTTATTTTCATACTCTTTAGTTATATTTTTATTCGTCGCCTAAAAATACCCTGCCATACCGAGCCGCCAATCTGCGCCGGCCCTATATTACATTATATAGTTTTTGACATCCATCCATTCATTCAGTCTTGTACCTAATTGTAAGCATGGCACAAGTTAAACTCACCAATCGCTCGGAACATTTTGTCGGCGTCGTAGCAGTCGATGGAGCCTTGCATGGCGCCACCGCCCGCTGCGCTCGACACACTGAAGTTGCGATACACGCGTCGAGCCCCGTATGCGAAGCTATCGGAATCTTGAGATACAACTGCGTCTACAAACTGTGCGAAAGGTGTTAACAAAAATTTAAATTTTGACCGACAGCCTGGCTAGCATGATCATGCACCGAAACACGATATGATAATAGGCATTTATCAATTTGAACTGTCAAAAAACAATAGATTTTTATTACTTTAAAATTACAAACTAATAGATTGCATTAGTATATTGCTGTTGTATGGTGCATGCAGTTGTCACCTGTAATTAAGTTTGCATTCAGCATCCTACCTATTTGATGTATTTGTCATTAACTATGTGTGTGGACTTATTGTTGAACTTAATAAATAAGTAACATTGACTTTATAATGCTATAAACTGTATATAAATAACAAGTAGGTTGTTTAGACAGTACTAATCAGATCAACGAAATCATGTGAATATTGAACAAGATAAGTTTAGATGTTTGAATTATATTCAATAGTTTTGGTTTCCTCTGTTCATACGTAGGACATTGCGTTTAAATTATTATTATTAATGCGCATAAATCATTTTAAGTGTTAAGGTTATAAAATACAAACACCTTGGGCATTCAACTGGGCGCATGTTGCTTCTGCTTCACCTCGCCCTTTGATACACTTCACACCCATACACTTCAGAAGGGACTCACACTGTAAATTAAAATTGTTACTAACCTTATTGAGATACAGCTTTGGGTCTGATTCTAATAATGTTAATGTAACATTTCTCTTAGTGGAGCCTCAATGTTATTGCTTTTTGGCACTGTTGATAAAACATAAAAAAATAACAAATGTAGCAACTTAACAATAACAAATGACTATAAATAACAAATAATATATTTGTTATTTTTTTTTTAATAAAACAATCTGTGTTGAAAAGCAATACTATGGACACACCACTAAGATACTATTGTTATGTAAGCAATAGCAAAATCCGGTATATTAAATACCATAAGTCTACCATAAGTCTTTTTTACGCTAACGGAACTGACAGGAGATATTTTTAATACCATTAATGACATTGATTACTTAGCAATCATCAGAGGATTGACAGGATTTTCATAACTTGGCAAAGAGTTAACTTTAGTAAAACTATTAATTATTACTTAAATTTACGATGATATTCGCTATTAAATACCTCCTTTAAAACATTTCTAAACCTCTTCCTTCCCACATCAGGGCGCTTCTGGCTAGCAGTTTCAGACCTAGGTGCAGCCCCTCTAAATTGTATTGCATTCCTTGCAGCCATGACATCTTGTTTTAGTTCTGGTGCATCTCCTTCCAGTACAAATATTGGGGTAATATCAGCTAACAACAAGTATATAGTTCTAAAAAATAAATTCCTGAAAATAAGTATGTGAATAAATAATTTTCATTACTTCATTACCATGTATTCATTTAAGTAACATCCATAAATTTGATATTCGTTGGTTTGTTCAAAACACAAATAAATAGATAAAAAGTCGAAGAATAATTTGTTTACTATCAAAAACAACATCCAAATAATAACAACAGACATACCTCAAATACAATTTCGGTTGAACATGGTACTCTGTAACATTCTGACTATCACACACCCAACCAGACAGATCAACTGCCAATGTCTCGCCTCGAATCTAAAGAAGATGGGTTAAATTCTAAATTTGTACGTTTACTAAAATTATTGTATTAATTTTGGTCTATTTGTATTTTACCTCATGCAAGGACTTCTTCTCGCTATACGGGTTCAAAACAGTCCATAGTCCCTTGATTCCCATTATATAGAACCTTCCTTTATATATTGAGTAGTAAACATTCAAATTCTGAAAAATTGGTCCTAAAAGAAAGAAAGTATTAGAAAGAAAACTACGTGTTTTAAATTATAATTCGTAATTTGTTTGTTTGTTTACATTTATAAAAATACAAATTAACCGCTCATTTAGGAAGTCAACAATGTCTTATCCATACAGCCATGTCTTTCTCCATGTATTTATATTTTCAAGTGACGTATAGATACGTGTTATTATAATTTTATTTTTTAAGTTTAGTTTTTTATTGTGGTTTTCACCACCATTTAAACATTATTTTCATTCATTCATTTATCATTCATTCAAAACAAGAAAAGTAAACGAAAGTATACAAAGACAGTTCCTAAAGGACTTGTATCCAAGAACGTTAAGCCAATTTAAATAATAATTCGTCGTGTGTTTCAAAGAGTATATAATACACTACGGTGTGTTTGGCGCGTTTCGTGGTGTCAGTCAGATTTATTTTCACTAATTCAAAAATTGTTACAGAGTGGATTTTGTGCAGTGAAAGTGGTGTTATTTTGATGCACAAGCTTCCGTGTTGATGTGCAATTAAGCAGAATCATCGAAAATAAGTCTCATGATGTGTTTGATGTTGTGGTGAAGATCACTATAAAAAGTGGTTTTATGCATTTCATCCAGCACCATCATTAACTCTGTTACCATTCAATTCGCGCCAAGCACTCCCTAGATGCGTTAAAATATGTGGCACCCATATTTTAACGTAAAATTCATTTTATTCATACTTTTCACCCACTCATTATTTCATAAGATTACAGATAAAATATACACTAAAGACTTGGCTGTATGGGCTAGACCCTTTGCCTTCCCTAAAATATAGGGAGAATTAAAAAACAAACAAAAACAAACAAAAAAATCGTCTTTGACTTTGACATTTTGACAGAATTAATCAAAAATCAAAACAAACAAACACCAGCAGTGTCGTGTCAGTGTTTATTTTAGAAATATTTATCAATAAAATCATTTTTAAGTTAAAACAAACTCAATAGAAAACGCAAGTAATTAAAATACATACTTGTTTCCAATTTTGGAGTTAATTTTAACATTATTAGTTAGCATAGATAGCAGAGCTAACAAATAATTTAAATTTTCAACATCCTACGAATCAGTTCATCTTTACAATACAAACCTTCATTAGCAAATATAATTACAATCGAGTGCTATGACACATTAATATATGCTATGCTAAATAATGATAATTATTACGTTCATTACTAAGCGTTATCTGTTAATTGTAACGGAGGGGCCAGCCGATAGACGTAATCATACGCACACACAGATAAGAGTGAATTACATTTGATTCGTTTTTTAGTACATGATAATTTTTTTTTAGTAAGCGAGTTAACATGTCTTACATAAGACACATTAATAAATTTTGGTAAGTAATTTAAACTTTAAAATGTTTGTTATTAAAGTAAGTAGTAGTAGTAGGTATTTTGCATTACTAAAATATAATTTGTGTCCAATTAAAAATTATTTGCAGAATAAATAAAGTAAAGATAGATATAATTTTTAAATTGTTTCATTTCTAAGTAATATAATAGAAGAATAAATATAATAAAACAATGTTCTTAAATTTGTTTTAACACCATTATTTCCAGCCACAACTTGAATCTTCACTATCCTGTAAGATTCAATCATGTTCAAGCACTTAAAGAGGATGTCCGGCGGCAGCACATTAGTAAGGTGCTTATTGCAAACCGTGGAGAGATTGCATGCCGGGTGATGAAAACTGCCAAAAAGTTAGGAATTCGCACAGTAGCCGTTTATTCAGATGCGGACAAACATGCCATGCATGTAGAAATGGTAAGAACATAAAACATTTTTTACAATGTCAAATAATTTGATATAATAAGTTCATGGTCATCTTTCTCCATACCTCTTAGTTAACATTAATGCATTAGTAAATTACCATTCCAGTGTGATGGGTGATATCAATTAAAGGCTAATATGACAACTAGATAATGTCTGAAAAATACACTATATAACATGGAAACAGGCAAGGAAAATCATGATCATAAACTAAGATTATCCCTCCTCTCACACATTGAAGAGTATAACTACACTCTTAAATGTAATCATGTGTGCGGTCAAGAAGTATATTGAACATTAACATTGTGTGTCACTTTTAAATGGTTTCCAATACTGCCGTCGTAAATGAAAACACAGTAACTTCCATTAGTTAGTAATTGAAGTTACTGTGTTTTCATTTACGACGGCAGAAACTGGCTGTCAATATAAAACTTAATGCTTTGCAAATATTAGTATATTTATAACAATTATTTTAGGCTGATGAAGCATACCATATTGGAGCAGCAGCATCAACGCAAAGTTATTTAAATGCTGCGAAGATTCTTGATGTGGCCAAGAAGTCAAACAGCCAAGCCATTCACCCTGGTTATGGTTTCCTTTCTGAAAATGTTGAGTTCTGTGAGAAATGTGCAAGCGAGGGTGTGATTTTTATTGGACCTCCAACGAAAGCCATCAGAGATATGGGTATTAAAAGGTTAAATGTCTCACTACTTAATTATTAAGTAAAATATTTTAAAAATTACACAAGATAAATAATGAAGCATTATGCTTGCAAAACGCTTATACCACACTAACAATTTGATTCCCCAAATTGAATGTGATACAACAAGTTAAACTCAGAATATAAAATCTGAATTGTAACTATTTTTGTGGTATACTGATGTTGACTTTAGCTTATAACAACTTTGTTTTTGGACAATTATAGAAATATTCATAAAGTAAAGGGGTCAGACACAGTTTATGTAATTAAATTTATTTTCCACAGCACATCCAAAGCTATCATGTCTAGTGCTGGAGTGCCAATAGTGAAAGGATATCATGGTGATGACCAAAGTATCGAAAGACTACAAGCAGAGGCACAAAAAATTGGGTTTCCACTCATGATTAAAGCTGTCAGAGGAGGTGGAGGCAAAGTATGTAAAATTATAATCATGTTTATTTCATACCAACAACTTATCTATTCAGTTGTTGATAATATGATGATGCTGATGCTAAGCAATCGCAGACTGAGCTAAGCCACTGGACCATCAAGTTCCTCTATATTGATGATTAATTGTTTTTAATTACTGAAATATTAGTATAAGATATTTTAAGTTTTGTTTGTTCTTGCAGGGCATGAGAATAGCAATGACTGAATCAGATTTCTTGCCTCAACTGGAGTCTGCCAAGAGAGAGTCTTTGAAAGCTTTTGGAGATGACAACATGCTTTTAGAACAATATATCACGGATCCACGGCATGTGGAAGTCCAGGTATAAATCGAGTACAGTCAGCATCATAAGTATATTAACACTTGAATACCTTGTCAGAATAGTTGTTCATACAAATTGGTGGCAATTATTTACTACGCGTTTACTGTCTTTGGTATGACTGAGGGGTATCGGTAATCGTCTTATGATGCTGACCGTACATTAATTTTCCTAACCTAGGATATTGCAGACAACCACATTTTAATTTATGACAATTTTTTCGATAATATTCGTGATTTTTATAATGTTACATTACAGGTGTTTGCTGATATGCATGGTAATGCTGTCCATCTGTTTGAAAGAGACTGTTCAGTTCAAAGGAGACACCAGAAAATCATAGAAGAAGCGCCCGCTGTAAGTAAATATATAAGAGAACATTACTATTAAATTGAATTTGTATTAATTCAAAGAAAATTTTGGTTACAAAAAGTTCAAAAAATGATAGTCTTGATGGCGAGAATCGAACCCGCGTCCTCTAAGACCATATTTCGAACTGAGGCTCAATTATCTTTCTACAGAAGAACTATTTTTACTTATACCCTGTTCATTATGGCTTGAGACAAAATGTAAACAATCTTGATGTTTCTTAAAATACAAAAATAAAAATGTGTACACCAATAATTCGCAGCAGCTAACAGTATTATTTGTCTATAATTAATGATGTATTTTAGAAAATACACGTTTCTTATTTTTAAAAGCATTTCGTCGATAAACAGACATATCAAGATTGTTTACATTTTGTCTCAAGCCCGAGTGAATGGGTTATATATAGTTCAGAATATTTGAGGGTAGTTTTGCTTTTTACAGCCAGGGTTGTCGGAGGAGACCCGGAGATCGTTGGGTGATGCGGCTGTACGCGCCAGTATTGAAAGTAGTTGAAAAAATGAAATGTTGTCAATGCGAAAAGTGGGTCACCATCATACATAAATCACGCCTACCCCTTTGGGGATATAAGAGTGATTTATGTATGTATGTAGTACGCATCACGACCATATTTTTTTAACTGAAGCTTATTTTTCTTTCTACAGAAGAACCACTTTCACTAAGTTCAGAATATTTGAGGGTACTGAGGGTAGTTATCAGAATATTTGAGGGTAGTTATCAGAATAACTGAGGGTAGTTTTGCTTTTGTAGCCAGGTCTGTCAGAGGAGACCCGGAGATCGTTGGGTGATGCGGCTGTACGCGCCGCTCGTGCGGTCGGCTACGTGGGCGCCGGCACAGTCGAGTTCATCCTGCACCGGGTCACCCACGAGTTCCACTTCATGGAGATGAACACTCGGCTGCAAGTGGAACACCCCATCACGGAAATGATCACTGGTAGGTACCTAACTTTCATTTTAAACTATTCGATTTTAATTTCAACATTATATAAATGTTAGAAAATGAGTACAAAGATTTTGGTGGTTACCATAATTTTTGGTTACGAAAATTATGGTAACCACCAAAATAATTGGTGGTTACGAACTTTTTCTAACCACTAAAATCTTTGAACTTATATACTATCCGGTTAAAATATCTGTAGACCCGGCTAGAATGTGAAGAAATCTCCATTTCCAACGCAACACTTTTAAACCAATCACTAGTAATTAATAATAACAGACACCACAAGTAAAATAAAAAAAGTTGGCCGCGTGGTGACGGCAGAGTAGAATACAATTGTCACCACCCCAAACCTCTCCCGTGGGTGTCGTAGAAGGCGACTAAGGATAAATCAGTGATGAGGAATGGGCAGCAGCATTCCTCTTATACCTACCACCTACCAAAGTACTGCGACTTTTGTGCCCGATAAATGGCAATAGGCTCGCCACCTATTACATGGGACCTAGCCTAATTGGCGAAGGGTGGGTGCTAGTTCACGTCTGCCTACCCCTTCGGGGATATTGGCGTGAATTATGTATGTATGTATGTACAAGTAAAAGAAATCGAAGTTAATAGTGAAACTTGTTTTACACACCGTACAGGAGCGTCGACGTGACTATATCAACGCTAGGTCTACAGATACTACCTTTTCTATCTACCTTTTCTATACATTTTATGAACCAACAAGAATTACTCCAACATCAGGCACTTGCTTAGATAACGCGTTTTGTAATTGTAATATATTAGATAAATCAATTATAAATTGTATTAATTCAGATCATACTGGCCAAAAAATTACTGTTGAATATCAAAATGTTCATAAACCAATAAAGATAATATTTCGGCCAATAACACAAAAACAGTTGCAGTTATTTGGAAATAATGTTACAAATAGACTTAATTACCTTATAAATGATAACAATGACTGTCCTGATGTAATGTACAATAATATGTTTAATCCTATTAAAGACGAATTTCATAAGATTTTTAAACAAAAATCCAAAACAATACACCGTAAAAAGAAATTCAGTGACTGGGCTACCCCAGGAATTTATATAAGTAGAAGGAAACTTTATGACTTATATAGCCAAAAATACACGTCTGTTGATTCCACCTTCATAGACTACGTCAGGAACTATTCCAAAATATTCAAAAAAGTCTGCAACACTGCCAAATCGATCTCAATTGGTAATAAAATAAAAAATTCTGATAATAAAATAAAAACAACTTGGAGAATTATCAATTCAGAAACCGGAAAACTTAGGAACAGCGAAAGATCGTTTAAAATTAAAATGGATAATAAGGTTATGGAGTCCGATGGTGAGGTTGCGGATGCCTTTGAAACTTTTTTCACCGACATCCCTGCTCGAGTAACCAGCAAGCTCAACTCTTGCACAAAAAGAGCTCTGTCTCTACTACAATTAAGCACAGTCGAATGTAATATACCTTTTGATTTTCACAAAATTAATATGGACACTATTATCAAAACGTACAAGACATTAAATATGAAGAAAACTGAAGATTTGTGGGGTCTATCAGTTAGCATTTTGAATCCCATCATTAATGTCATCGCTCCTCAGCTGACATCAATCTTTAATAAATGTATAGATAACGGCTGTTTTCCAAACTTAATGAAGCATAGCAAACTAATACCTTTGTTTAAATCTGGAGACAAATGTGAACCCAATAATTTTCGTCCCATTTCTATATTACCGTCCCTTAGTAAAATCTTTGAAAAAATTATGTTAAACCAGTTGCTTTCTCACTTCACTGCTAACAAACTGTTACATGCTAAACAGTTTGGGTTCACGAGGGGAAAATCCACCACTGACGCTGGAATAACCCTCATTAAGCACATATTTGATGCTTGGGAAAATCGGCAGGATGCTTTGGGTATCTTTTGTGATCTTTCTAAGGCATTTGATTGTGTTTCACATCAAACGTTATTAGCAAAATTAAAGCATTACGGTGTATCTGCTGCCTCATTGAAACTGATAAAGTCATACCTGAGTGATAGGACTCAAAAAGTAGTAATTAATAAAGCCGAATCTTCGGGTTCACCAATGCAAATGGGTGTTCCTCAAGGATCAATACTGGGACCATTACTATTCATAATATATATAAATGACCTTCCCTTCTACACAGAATCTCTATGTGATACGGTACTATTCGCAGATGACACCTCATTAATTTTCAAAGTAGACAGAGGTAAAGATAATTATGATGACATCAATATAGCTATTTCCAAAGTTCTTGATTGGTTTACAAATAACAACTTGTTACTCAATTCTAAGAAGACCAAATGTATTAAATTTTCATTACCAAATGTTAGGCAAGTTAGTAGTCCGATTGCAATTAATAATGAAACGATAGAATGTGTCAATTCTACAGTATTCTTAGGAATAAAGTTGGACTCCAAATTGCAATGGAATCCTCATATTTCAACTTTATCCGAGAGACTAAGTTCAGCAGCATATGCGGTAAAAAAAATAAGGCTATTAACTGATGTTGAAACAGCCCGGCTTGTTTATTTTAGTTACTTTCATAGTGTAATGTCGTATAGCTTACTTCTTTGGGGTACAGCTGCAGATATTCAGGATATATTTATTTTACAAAAAAGAGCTATACGTGCTATTTACCTATTAAAGCCTCGAGATTCACTTAAAAGTCTGTTTAAAAATATTAATATCCTCACTCTTGCTTCACAATACATATACGATTGCATTTTATATGTTTATAAATACTTAAATACATTTGCTAAAATTAGTGATATTTATAAACACAACACTAGAAATAAAAATAAACTTGCCTTTACTAGATTCAGATTGCACAAGGTTGCTAATTCTTTTATGGGGAAATGTATACTCTTCTATAATAAGATACCAGGATCTTTGACTGAACTGCCTCAACACAAATTTAAGCCTTATGTAAAAAAAGTACTAATGGCAAAAGGATACTATAAAATTCAGGATTATCTAGATGACAAGGATGTTTGGAATAAATAACTTTTATTTTTATATAATCGATGATTAATATGCTGTTGTCTGTAATGAAGGATGTTGATAGCTTCAGAAATTGTGACTCTAATTATTATTACTTGACGTTAAAGCTATTGACATCTTTCATTAAATTTTTCATTAAATTTTCATTGAATTTAGATTATATATTATATATGTAACTAAGGGAGGAAAATACCCGACTGAGTTTCTTGCCCGTTCTTCTCAGAACAGGGCCTCCCGGTAGCTTACGAACGGATGGCGTAGATTTTTCGCTAGATATTGAAAACTTGTGTGTCCGTATAGGTAGGGTGGGGGATGGGGGGTTGATTGGTAGTGCGCGGCATGTTTCGGTTTATGTGATTGGCGAGTTGTGGGATTGTATTTGGTGCATAATTTACAATGTACCTGCAATGTCATAACTCGTTGACAATGGTGGGTTTCTCCACAGCCTACTTGCGTGCCGTTCTGCTAGCGGAGCGTTGGGCCCTGATGCGTTTAGTACCACCATCTTGGTATTGAACGCGGCAGGGTCGGCGCTTCGTTGCGGACCGGGGCGTGGGCGGGTTTGGGAGACCTATCATTACAGACTGAGGCATGCTGCGCACTCCACTGTTTTTTTTCTTGGACACACGGGTTTTCGATATCTAGCGTCTTGACGATTCATAAGTGTATTGTAATCATACCAGATATGAATAAATGAATTTTGACTTTTGACTTTTGACTTTTGATATTTTAACCGGGTAGTACATAGATAATTCACCCCTACTTAGCCCCGAAAGGGGTAGGCAGAGGTGAACTAACACCCACGTGTCGACAATTAGGTTAGATCCCGTGTTATAGGTGGGAAGCCCATTGCCATTTATCGGGTACGGAAATCGCAGTACCTTGCTAGGTAGAATAAGAGGAACGCCGGTGTATGTTTGTAAAAATTATTACAAAATTATTGATGTTAATATCATATTTTTTGTTCAGCTGGCGTTGGCGTCCACAGTACAGTCCCATGCCACAAAAATACAATATTTCTATCTATTGTCACACATGCTACTATTTGATAATGTTTTAACAGCTGAGTAAATGAATATCTGTTTCACTCCATTGGAATAATGGTACAAATGAAGTGTGCTTAGTGTCCAAAGTTGTTGAATAAGTCTAAACCAAAATATTTTTACAACGATAATTTTTGTAAATTATATTATATTGTAGTCAAAAAATTATTGCCCGTATTACGAACAATTTTCCGAACTTCTTTTTTGTAAATATTATATAGTCGAAAAATTATTTAACGATTATTCGAACTTTTCCTAAACACAATAAGTTTCTTTTCACTTCTCATGCTCTGAAAGTGCTTATTTGTGCAGGATGTAGGCTGCACAAAATCGAATTTTGTGTTCTAGAGCATTAACGTATCTCATAAATGTGTCTATATTAAGGCAAAGAAAATGAGCCATCCAGACAGCAAACACAATAAGAAATTCAGATATAGAATTTGTTATTTTATTTTGTTATATATTTGTTTTATTTATATATTTGTTTGTTATATATTTACTTAAATTTATTTGCCTTATGTGTTTTTTAAGACAAAAGATATTAAAATTTTAATTCAAGTAGCTATTAAATACTAAATTCATTTAAGAAAATTATTATTACAAAATTAATTTAATACTTGGCTGTATAGGTCTGACGCCCAAGCCTAATATCAATAAGAAAAACAATTTCCTTCAGTATTCAAAACTGTACTAATTTTAGTTTGAATTTTAAGAAATGTTATGTTAAACTACTGTTTTATTTCCTCGCAATCGAAGTGAAAAGCAGAGTTTCTTACTCGTTCACAAAACCATTTTTATCCTCGACATTACTCTCGTTTAGTTTATTAGTCTCGGATAAAAATGATTCGTTTTGTGCACTTGATGGAAAATCTACTATTGTAAAATTGTTTTCTTACTTTATATTACGCATTATTTCCAGGCACGGACTTGGTAGAATGGCAGCTCCGCGTCGCGGCGGGGGAACCCCTGCCGGTGACGCAAGAGGAGATCGTCAGAAGGGGCCATGCGGTGGAGTGCAGGATATACGCGGAGGAGCCCGCTGCTGGGTTCCTGCCCAGAGCTGGGACCCTGCACAGGCTGCGACAGCCCAGTGTCGAGGAGAATGTTCGGGTGAGTAGACATTGGTGGTGTGGAAGGGAATGTTGAGGTGTCAATGCAACTGTAGAGTGAGTGCCAGATAGGTCTGCGCGCGATGGGTGGCGCAGCTCACTCACATTGACACTCCAAGACCAACAAAATAGCAGGCGGAGTTTTAGTTCCAATTTTGACCACGCGCAGACTTATCTTATGGCGCGCACTCTAGAGTCTCAATTTGTTTTTTTTTTTAATTTATTGTAAATATTTTCAATATTTATATAATTACATATTAATATGTTTGTTTTAGATTTGTCATTCGTGTAGTAAGCCTTAACATAAGTGTTTTTATGTAACTTACTTTGGGCTAGATCATTGATTACAAAGGTGGCTCAAGTAGACCCCCAGGGGTCCACGGGAGACTCGTATAGAGGGGGATGTGTAAACGTAAGTAAGGGTCCACAAAAATTCATCTGGTACCAATAATGAAGAACTAAAATGTTGGCTTGACTTCACCTATCAATTGAGCAGATAATATTTTGAGAAGCTTAGCGACTGAGACTTGTATAAATATGGAATATAGGGTGTAGGGGGTCCACCGGATTCAGCAAAATTTTGACAAGTGGTCTATGAAATAATTAGTTTGGGAACCTCTGGCTGGGCTAGATAATGTCTGGTTCGGCTAGAAGTCTTGGTGTGAAACTGTGAATGTATGAAATGTCAACAAAATTTTGACAAATGGTCTATGTGAAAATTTGTTTGGGAAACTAGCTCTGGCAGGGATAGATGTAAGTAAGGTGTGAAATCACTGTGAATGTAAGAAATGTTTATTTATTTATTTATTCAGGTGGAAACCGGAGTCCGCGAAGGGCACGAGGTGTCGGTGCACTACGACCCGATGATCGCCAAGCTGGTGGTGTGGGGCCGCGACCGGGCGCAGGCCCTCGCCAAGACCAGGGCCAAACTCGCCGAGTACAAAGTGAGATTATGTTATAATCTATATTTTATTTAGGGACATTTATTATTTTGTTTTTTTTTTCTAACGGAAAGTAAATTAGAAATATAGTTAGGACCAATTTTGGACTTTTACTTTAAGCTATGGCTATCTGGTTCCATAGTAAGTACTATAAGTTTAGGTACGTTTTTACAATTTATAATTATAATGACAGACAATAGGGGATCGGACAGTAATCAGATTATAATCTTGAGTGTACTTAGATAAAAGAAATATACTGTTTTACAATATTTATAGAAGAATAATTCAATATAATTCATAAAAATATCTTGAAATAAAGAAATAAAATTTTGTTATTTACAATATTTTTAATCTGTACTGAAACACTAATCACATTGCATGACGTCATTTGTGGGCAATCACGAATGAAACGGGTATACCACCCATTAGTTTTCACAATGGTTATGACCACAAATGACGCCACGCCCTGTCAGATTCATAACGTGGCGTTTTGGCGGCATTTTGAAACAAACAATATCAATACATGATTTTGAGTACCACCGAAACGCGATAAATAAATAAAATTTTATTCGTGACGCTTAATTTTGAATAGTTTCTGAAAATTTGTCCGATCCCCTATTATTGATGACGTATCATGTTACAAATTGGCTTAGCTTCAGAGTACTTAGTAAGATTGTTTACTTACTTATTATCCCATGGCACTGCCAATATAGGCGTGATTTGTGTATTTACAATTTACTCGTTCTATCTCCCTTTATTCTTCCATCCATAGGGAAGGCCCGTGCCCCAGCAGTGGGAACATTCAAGGGCTGGTGATGACGATGATGATGAATTTGCTCATTGCAGGTAGCCGGTCTGGAGACCAACGTGAACTTCCTGCTCCGCCTGAGCGGCGCCAGGGCGTTCGTGGAGGGAGATGTCCATACCGCGTTCATTCCTCAGCATGAGGCGGAACTGTTCCCACGGCCAAGCAAGGAACTAGCAGAGGAGAAAGCCATGCAAGCCGCGCTGGGACACGTAAGCAATAGAATAGAATAGAAATCATTTTATTACCACAACACAAACGACGCGCTAACACAAACAATAAGTATATATGTCACCGGCAATGTGTATAACCTAGTATTCTATACAATACCTAGGCAATGTATATAATACCTAGAACGTGTAGGTAATGTATGAAATATAATTTATTTTATACTTTCCCTAGGTATTCTATACAATACCATGTGCAGCCGGTAATGTATGTAAAACAGGAGGGCAATGAAGGTTTATGCGTGCAAAAAATATCTTAAATTGTTGTAAATCTTACTATTTAGTAATTACCGATATGGGTTAGTAAGTTGATTAGGTTAGTTTTGTACATGAACCAACAAAGTCAGCCAGTAAGTTGTGCTTATATAGAATCTAATAGTTATTTTAACATCTGCAGGGAATTTATAACATTCCTAAGGGATTTGAATAAATCTCTATTTTCATCATTTCCCCGCACAATATAGACCATGATCTATTTATTATGCACATTGCCAGTGGAACAGCAGGCAGTCTATACAATTCCTAGGAGTCGTATACATTACCTAGGTAAAGTATGTAATAGACAATGAAGTTCATAACATTTCATACATTGCCAACACACGCAAGGTATTATATACATTGCCTAGGTATTGTATAGAATACCTGAATTATACACATGGCCGGTAACATATATAACAAAATCAAACAACATACAGTAAAACAAAACAAAAACAATAACAGAAAATAATACCAACATACAAAGAAGAAATTGCCTATTGTGATCGCACGTCGCAGGTCGTGACAACGAGGTCCGCACTCAGCTTGTTGCTATGCTGCGCCACAGACGCAACACAGCGCTGATTTTTCAGTGTGAACCCCAAGTGAGGTACGGACGCTGGGCCACACCGCATTGATGCGACCGACGCGACAGCAACAGTCTCTTACTGCCGCACTCAGAGACGTCAATTAACTTTAATGAGTATTTAATGTCAAAAATTTTCATTCAAATCTAGACCATAGACCAGATAGGCAAGAATAGCAACTAGTTTTGAATTGTCATTTTTTGACGTTAAGTACTCATTAACGTTATTTGACGTCTCTGAGTGCGGCAGTTAGTACTTTACGCCAGTATATAATAGTATTTTGTCTTAAGCTTACGTGGTCACTTTCCTCGCTTTAAATTAAATTGTGTTAAAACGGGATTTATATATACCACGTACCGAGTCATCCGTGACCGTGGCGCATACGTAACTGTGCCGAAATTTTAGGCATTGTAACAAAATCCGGGTACGTGGTATAAATACCGTTTTAACACAATTCAAAGATGTAAGCGATGGTTTTTTCTCAAACATGCTCGAAAAGTTCGTCTTTATGTCGTCTATAGGCTGCTTAAAATGGCTTTTAATTCACACATGACCTGACCATAAAGTGCACTTTTTCGCCCACTCTGATCGCATATTTGTCAATTACTTGCGATCTGAGACAATTCTTTGTTTTTTCGCCCTTGGTATATAATCTACTATTATTGTGTAACAGAAATAACGCACACTCTGAATACTACCCATGCCAACTTGTCTTGTAAGAGAAGCAAAAATTGACATTTGTAGTCTATTCGTTCGAATAGATTGGTCACTTGGCTAAAACTTTGGTATTGCTTATGATAATCGTGTATTCAATTACTGAATAAATATTTGAATTTGTAATTTATAAACTAGACAGATGCGATGGAGTAATGTGAAAGAACAATTTCGGTGTCGGTTTTGTAATTTTATCATAATGCTTAGCATCTTTTTCAGCTCTTAAATTCTCAACGCCAAGGCAGAGTCAATAGTGGCTGGAAAGGGATCTCTGTAGAGGCCACGGGCTGGAGGCCTAACTATCAGCTAAGCAGGACCGTTACTTTGACATACGACGAGAAAGGTTTGTTATTTAATGATTTCCCTCTAAATTAACTGTAAGCTATTCGATTTTTATTTTAACATTATATAAATGTTAGAAAAATTAGTACTCTTTGTACTAATTTTTCTTTTTTGGTGGTTAGAAAAAGAATTTTCGATATTTTTTTCTAACCACCAAAATCTTTGTAATTAACAGTATGTTATTTTATAATACATATTATTAAAAAAATTGTTCACAAAACTATTTTTGACAACTTCTTCAACAATTGGCACGACGGTCGCCATGTTTTCTCTTTATTTTTCATACATTTAGATTCTATTCGTCGGAATAGATTGGAATGAAAGATGGATGGATTATGTAAAGGAGGATATGCGAGATAGCGAGAGTAGTGGATGAGAAATTGGTGAAGGATAGAGAGCAGTGCAAGAAGAAAATATGTTGTGCCAACCCCGTCTAGAGCGGGATAAGAGCAGGAAGAAGAAGAGTTTATGGACATCTGTCATTGAGTATAAAATTAAGGCACGTATTCTGAAATGGCACTTGAGTGGAGTTTAATTTGAATTTAAGTGATCATTGCATACATATAGAATCGCTACATAAATTTGTGTTTTATTCCAAAACGGCTATCAAGCTTGACTTACGTAAATGTAGATTCAAATTATATTTGTCGGGACATCCCTATTCTACCCATAAAATGCGAAAAGGTGTAGCACTTAAGGTTAATATAATAACTCTACTCAAGCGTGGCAATGAGGTGTTTTGTGCGATCATAGCTTAAATCTCGATTTAAATACCTATCGATTGTAGTAGTTTCAGAATAAACGTAAACAGAGATCAATGAGTTGATACTTAAATATTGTTCTAGAATAAAGGGTCCATGTAGATCTAATTTTAAAACATTATTCACGTCCCAAGTGACGTTTCAGAATACGGGTATACTAACTGCGCACTCAGAGACGTCAAATAACGTTAATGAGTACTTCACGTCAAAAAATGACAATTCAAAACTAGTCGCTATTCTTGCCGGGTCTATGGTCTAGATTTGAATGAAATTTTTTGACATTAAATACTCATTAAAGTTAATTGACGACTCTGAGTGCGGTAGTAGGTTATACTCTGGCTACGTTTTTCAGATTTCAAAGTAACAGTGGAGTACGGCACGGTCCCCGACACGTACAGGGTGCAAGTGAACGGCGGGCAGTGGCGGCACGTGGAGGCGTCTCTTGCGGACGTGGACCAAGAGCTGAAGCTGACCACCCTCGTTGAGGGGAAGACCAGCCACGTCACGATGCTCACTCACGAGAACGAGGTTCACGTGTATGATGAGGTGGGACCAGAGACATGATCGGAATTAACCACCGATATATGTGTGTATATGATGGAGCCGTTTATCGCGTTGAACTGTCAAAACTCCATATTTTTTTGACAGTTCAACGCGATAAATGGGTATAACATATCGTGCTTCGTTGGTCATGCTAGCCGGGCTGAGGTCCCTTGTTTCTCTAGGGAGGTACACGTTTGTACTCGGTTTGATGGTGGTAGGATTTCTTTCTTTTTGTTGGGGAGCTCGCTAGCGCCGTGGCATAGCGCGTTCGGCCTGCGATTGCGTAAAACTAAGCAATGGTCGCAAAGGCCAGTATTGGATGGGTGACCAAAATTTATTATATCGAGTTACTCCATGCTTCGGAAGCCGTTGGTCCCGCTGCATCTACAGTCGTTAATACACCCACCAACCCGCACTGAGCCTGCGTGGTGGATTATGGCACATTCTCCCTATATTCTTCCATTCGTTACTACGAAAGCCACGCTACGTACCCCAGCTGTGGGAACATTAAAGGGCTGGTGATGATAATAACGATTATTGTTGTCCAGTTGCGCACGTTCATACTCACCTTTATGAATGAAACATAGGGTTACAAATGTTGCCATAGTACAAAGAAAACTTGTAAAATTTTTGTTCAATGTATTGAGTTACGTTAACGAAATAGGCATAGGTGGTGACAATTTTATTCTTCGGTACCGTCACCACGTGGCATTTTCTCCTTAATTTATCTTTTTAAAATTCCAATTTGGTTTCAAGTTATCCAACGTCCTGGTTGGTCAAGCGGTACAGGCAATCGCCCGGATTGCAGACGATGCTGGTTCGATTCCCGCGTCGGGACCAATACAGCCAAATTTTTTTTTATTCTTAAATTTTTTTGTCATTAATGATTTCAGAACGGCCAAACGGTAATGAAGCTGCCCCAGCCCAAGTTCAAGGCGGCCAGTGGCGTGGACAACGCGGCTTTGGCAAACAGCGCCTCCGCGCCCACAGCTGGGATACTGGAGAGGATCATGGTCAACAAAGGGGATAAGGTACTTTTAATTTTATTATCACTTTTATGAACATAAGAATCACGATGCAATTTTCTGGCCATGATCAAGCACATCATCATCATCACCAGCCCTTTAATGTCACCACTGCTGGGGCACGGGCCTTCCCTATGGATGGAAGAATATATGGAGATTGGGCCATAACCCACCACGCTGGCCCAGAGCGGGTTGGTGGGTCAAGTGGGTCTCCAGGTCAGTGGTATTAGAGAGACGAAAATTCTTAGCATTTCATGTAATTGCGTAAATTAAACAGACCAAAAATTTTTAATAACTTCGAGTTCTGTGCTGCATCTCCAGTCGTTAATACCCACGAATCCGCACTGGGACAGCGTGGTGGGTTATGGCTCCCTATATTCTTCCATCACTAATACACGAAATGAAGTTCTAGACTGTGCCACAAAGTTTTATAAAGACCTATATAAGAAAAGAACAATAGAAACAATAGAAGATACTGACTTGTACTCAGACAATGCCGAAGAAAATACGGTAGAAGATATCAGTGAAGCGGAGATACTTAAAAATATAAATCGACTGAAAAACGACAAAAGTCCCGGACCAGACGGCATAGCTAATGAGGCTATAAAGCTAGGTGCACCAGTTATTCTAAAAGATCTGATCCACCTGTTTAATCTTGTACTAGAAACCGAAACTGTTCCAAGACAATGGTGCAACTCGGAGATAATACTAATATACAATAAAGGCAATCCTCTTGATATCGGAAACTACAGACCCATCAGTTTAATGCCATGTATATATAAGCTCTTCGCATCAATTTTACTACAACGTATCACAACCGACATAGATAAGCATCAACCAATGGAACAGGCGGGATTCCGTTCAGGATATAGCACCACAGATCATATTCACACCCTAGAAGAAGTACTTAGCTTTCATAGATTATCGTAAAGCTTTTGACAGCATCAGTCATAATGCTATATGGAGAGCATTAAAAACATCTAATATCAAACAAAAATACAGACAAATAGTAAAAAAAAACTACGAAAATAATATAAGCAAGGTTAGACTAGAAACAGCGGGAAATCCATTCCACATGGAAAGAGGTGTTAGGCAGGGAGACCCAATATCGCCAAAGCTCTTCATCGCGGTGCTAGAGGATATTTTTCAAAAATTGAATTGGGAAGAAAAGGGAATATTAATAGGCAGGGACTACCTTAGCCACCTGAGATTTGCCGATGACATTGTCTTACTGTCTACATCCGCTAAACAACTGGAGGAAATGATGGTGTCTCTCGACCATGAGAGTAGCATAGTGGGCCTGGAAATGAACGAAATAAAGACGCAGATTATGACGAACAGCCAAAGAATACCTATAAATATAAAAGGAAAAACCATAGAATATGTAAATGAGTACATATATCTAGGAAAGCAGGTCTCATTTAACAAAGACAGCAATATGGAAGAAGTAATAAGACGCTCAAACATAACCTGGAGAAAATTCTGGTCCCTCAAAGAGATATTTAAAGGAGATTACAGCCTCAAAGACAAGAGATTGATAATGGATACTGCCAACTATGCTATATGGATGCCAGACCTGGACATATACAGAAAAAATAAAAGCAAAGATCGCCACCACCCAGAAGGCGATGGAGA
This sequence comes from Cataclysta lemnata, assembly GCA_963931975.1. Lineage (NCBI taxonomy): Eukaryota > Metazoa > Arthropoda > Insecta > Lepidoptera > Crambidae > Cataclysta > Cataclysta lemnata. Next base: position 14,735,370 of record OZ008342.1, read on the forward strand.
GAAGCATTCTTTAAATTAGGAAAATTGAAAAAATAAGAAGCCAAAAGATTAGAGATATTACTAAAATAACGGATGCTCTCTCCAATGCCTTGAAACTTAAGTGGCAGTGGGCAGGTCACATATCGCGCTTCCAAGACAAAAGATGGACACAAAGAGTCACACAATGGAAAGGTCCGGAAGGAAAGCGAAGTGTGGGCAGACCAAAAAGAAGATGGGTTGATGACATTACTGAATATGTTGGTAGGGACTGGATGCAAGTGGCAAGAGACAGAAATCATTGGAAGGAGTTGGAGGAGGCCTTCACCCAAAAAGGGGTTTATATCAATTAAAAAAGTTGAAAAAAAAAATTAAAAAAAAAAAAATATTCTAAGATACATTGTGTTGATATGAAATAAAGGGCTTATTATTATTATTATTATTATTATATTCTTCCATCCATAGTAAATGCCTGTGCCCAAGCAGTGGGGACATTAAAAGGCTTGTGACGATGATGAAGACGAAAACAATTTGGTAGGTTTCAACAAAATGTTTCCGTCATCCCCTTACCTACATAACCTCTACCGATTTCAACCAAACTTTCCAAATCAAAATACAAATCGCACTTTTAATGAAACAACTACTTTTGCCAAAATGAGTTAAGAGCTGGTAATTTGGTAAGGTACCAAAATGGTAAGCATATAAAAGTTTGATTTGGTTTGATACCGACGTATAAAATGAAGCTCTACAACTTTGATAAGAAAAAACAGGCTTTTTCTTTACGGAACAAGGTTAAAAATTATTTGAGTATAAATACAACTACACCGTTTAAAAATGCCTCCCTCATTTCCAGGTGGAGAAAGGCCAGCCGCTCTTCGTGGTGATCGCTATGAAAATGGAATACGTGGTGCGATCGCCGCGAGATGGCGTTGTCGCCAGTGTTGCCTCCGCCAAGACCGGCGAAGCAGTCGGCAAAGGGGTCCAAATTGTGGTGTTAGAAGGGGAGGAATAGAAGGGACGTGGTTTTATTTAAATTTAAACATTATATTAATGTTAGAATGCATTTTTAAGGCTCCAGTTTACCAACACATAAACAGGCGAATAATATTATACCGTCGGTTTTTGACATTTTATCATATGGAAGGACTGTCAAAAACTGGCAGTTATCTTTTAATCGCTTGTTTTGCGTTTTGGTGAACTCGAGCCTAAATGTTTTTTTTTTCCTGTAACATGTTAGTCAAAGATTTCATGTGCTTTAGAATTAATATTGAAGAAAAAATGGGCATAATCTTTCTGACTAGAAATTTTTCTGACCTACTTTTTATTTTATAATATTGTTTCTTTTGCCATTTGTTGCCATTTAATGAAATAAGAAATGTACAGTTTTGCCAAATAGAGTGATAGCTGACACTAATTCATAATGTTATTATTTTTCTACAGTAGATACTGAGCTTTTACCCACCATCGTTACTTACATATTATTACTTTTATATGGATTCCTTTTAAGAATTTATGTAACAATCAATAAAATTATAAAAAGTAATGCAAGAAAAGTGATATAGAAGTATTTAGATGTAATTAATCGTAGAATATAGTGTTACCATTGTTATGGTAATAGTGCCCTCATTTTTCCTAACTTTTTTCCAGTCTGTAGGTAGTTTTATATTATTAAGCATCAATTTTCTCTCAATCGTATAAACAATATTTTTGTCTTTATTACGTCATGGGTATATCCGTGACTAGATCCATGACTATATCCATGGTAAACTATTTGATTGATTGTTTGCTCATACACATTATTAAATTTTAATCAATTGTACAGTCCCCAATCCAAGTGCAGCCTTGACACGTTTGTCATGAAGTGCATTATCTAATGTAAAGTTTTTGGGTACCAGGCAGGCTATTCTATATATGTTTATATTGATTACTACATAATCTAACAACAATTATTGAGCTGCCTTTAGTTTCACGGTTTTGCTTTCAATGGAAGATTAGGATTTGGATGGAATTATAAGACAATCAATTATTATAATAGAGCTTAATCTTGCCCGCAGCATCGTCTGTCTAGACTTAAAAATGGGGACCATTATTAGTAAGTACTATGATACCACCAGGTTCACATAGTATAATATTCTAACTAAATTAATAATGATCATTGATGTTGATGTCTCTGAATGTCGCAGTTAATCATGTTAGTAACTTAAAAACGAAACTGATATTAAAAAGAAAAATCAAATAAAATTGCTTGTTTAGCAATTTTACTACATTCTTGTACAGGGACACAGCACAGCACGTCAGAATAAACAAAACTATCAAATAACTCCAATCGATTGTAATCTTTAGCTTTTTTGAACGTAAAGCTCAAAGTCGATTGAGAAAAATGTATGTAATGTGGTGATCTGACATGCTGTAAATCCTTTGTAAAATATAGAAATGCTTATAAAGTGTTTTTACATTTTCTCAATAAAGTGTAAGTCTTTATGATACTATGCTATACCTTTTACATTTTGAACACGTATTCCTGTCTAAAAGACGATATAAAATTTGTACTAAGTTACCTTTACTACTTAGTAACATTTTTTAATATAAAGTAATACTGAATAGTTTTATACAATTATTCATGATTTTTTTATTGAGCCAAACTTAATAGGTAAACAAAGTTTGTTATTATTGGTTTTGAATTAAATATATAATATCTATTTGTAAATTATAAAAAAAATAATACCTAAATGATTTATATAGCATTTCTTTATTAAAAAAAATTGTTTATAATCGGTTTTAGTTACACGATTTTTTTTTATATTTATATATTTAGTAATTATATTATATTAGAATGTGATTCCATGTCGAATGTGTGAATATAGAATATTATTTGACTGCCAAAGAGATATTCTGTTTATTCGTTTTTATTATTGTTGTCAATGGCAAGTCGGTGCATATCTGAAAATTGATTCGTTGATTGTTTTAAAAAATATTTTTAGAATATATTGTTGTTAAAAATATTTATAAAGTGTTTTATTTTCAAAGACCTCGGCGGCGCAGTGGCTTAGCGATAGCGCACACTAAACAATAGGGTCGATTCTGACCATGGTTCTCTAAACCTAAGACTAATTTGACAACAGTGTTTCTCTGTCATTCTCAATATAGAATGAAAAGGAGAGACTGATATTAAATTTAGTTTTAAGTTTAGAGAATCATGTCAGAATCGACCCTAATGTTCGTTAAGGTCGGTCGGATGGGTGACCAAAAATATGTTATCTAAAGGTCCGTTTAAACGTTGTTGCATTTAATGGTTAATACTCACCAATTTGCACTGGGCCAGCGTGGTGGGTAGCCCACACTTCCTGTATTCTACATACATAAATCACGCCTATTTATCCCCGAAGGGGTAGGCAGAAGTGATTAATCACCCACGTTTCGCCAATTATGTTAGGTCCATAATAGGTGGCGAGCCTATTGCCATCTATCTGGCACGTAGATCGCAGTTTTGTTGCTATAGCATCTATAGATGATATAAAAGGAACGCTGCTGGCCATTACTCATCGCATCGCCCCAAGTCGCCTTGTACGACGACTCCCACGGCAGAGTTGGGGATGATGACAATTGTATTGTTCTCTGCCATCACCATAGGGCTTTTATTATGATCGCAGTTATGTTTATTTTTAAACATAATTACACATACATACATACATAATTCACGCCTGTATCCCCGAAGGGGTAGGCAGAAGTGAACTAGCACCCACGCTTCGCCAATTATGCTAGGTCTCATGTAATAGGTGGCGAGCCTATTGCCATTTATCGGGCACAAAAGTCGTAGTACTTTGCTAGGTGGTATGTATAAGAGAAACGCTGCTGCCCATTCCTCATCTCTGATTTATCCTTAGTCGCCTTGTACGACACCCACGGGAGAGATTTGGGGTGGTGACAATTGTTTTCTACTCTGCCGTCACCACACGTAAACATAATTGCGATAATCTATGACATGTATAATATGTATCCGTAGCACGGGGTCATACGAGTACTTCCCCAAAGCACTAAGAAACAATAGCGGACATTGGCAACCTGCCATCGCTCATCACAAAGAAATTCATATTTCGAGATACAAAGGTTTGCAGTTATTGTCAGTCTTCTTTGTACTTCAAAAGTACGGTCAACGGTACGTGCAGAATAAGTATACTACCTACTGGCAAATTTCTTCAATCGATTGTGACCTTATTTCGTTTGTAGTAAAGCGCAAAGTCGATTGAGAAAGTTTGACATATTTTTTACTACCTTCGTTTCCATTTTTAATTCGGTAGGTACCTATTTGTGCACTACAAGGTGCACAAATAGGTACCCCGACAACTGTGCCTGAGATAACAGCAGCCTCCGTAGCACGAGACATGGAGAAAGTCTCCTAGAGGAAAATTAAATATCTTCCTCTCGCTCTAACTCCCACTAAATCCCTAGGCAAACACTGTCAAGTGGTGGAGAGATTTTATCCACGTCCCGAATAGGCCTACCAGTAGGCCTATTCATGATCATTGAACTATTTACTGATCCATTACTACTTTACTATGACGCTATTGTGACACTTGTCCTGTGTAAACAGTGATGGATAAGTAAATAGTTCGGTGATCATCACTTTCAACTGTCAAAAAAAGTAACGGAATAGGCCTACAGAGCAGCGATTGTCACGTCCCCAAGCTGTCGCTTTAAGGCATTTATATGTGCTTTAATAGATTGCAATTGGCATACTTGGCAAAATATATGTTAATTTATCTCTGCTTACCCCTTCGGAGATAACAAAGCGTGATATAATATAACCACCTATGGAACCCACAATGGAGCGTCAATATTTTATTACTTTCCTTCTGTTCTGCCCAATCACAACGGACACTTTATTTATCAAATTTCATCAATAATGCCGTCATTAAAAATAAACTCAGTCTTTCATGAACACAAAAAAAGATAACGCCCGAGGTATTTACCTACGCACTAACGATTAAAAGTCTGACTATCAATGTAAGTATCTACTTATTAGGAAAGTAATGTTTCGTGTTGATTAGAGACGGAAATACATTCTCTATTGCAACGGCCTTGTAGATAACTAATAGCATCACCTTGCCTTGGCAAGCCTAGTACTGGCATTTCACGTTGCGTAAGTAGCCTGGTATCCTATTGAGTAAATCTAGCTCTATTTCGTCGTCAATTAACAAGGGGGCGTAGCTCAGATGGTAGAGCGCTCGCTTAGCATGCGAGAGGTACCGGGATCGATACCCGGCGCCTCCAAACTTTTTGTAACTGTACTTATTTTTTTTATTTAATAAATTGTCAAAAATAATATTACTTGAATGTTATTTATATTGCAACATTTTAATCAGTTCGGTTGAGTTTTTGTAGGTGATATAAAATTTAGCGTTTGGTATGCTATTGAGGAAAATAAACAGTGCGAGGGTCGATCATGGGATAATTAATATTATACCCATACCCCTTGATGGGTGGAAATACCCATATTTGGCCAATTATTTCAGACTAGTACTACAATAACTAATATAACTACAATAAAATAACTGGCCAATATGTTTGTTTGGCGATATGTGTGTATAGTCAAATCATAAAACAAAGAACCGCCTCCGTGGACAGTGGTTCACCCATCGCAGTTAGATCCCGAGGTCTCGGGTTTGATTCCGAGAGGAGTACAAATTTGTTCTCTGTTTGTTCGTGGCAGGAATTTTTTCAAGTCCGCCTGGCTAGTAACCATAATAAATAGCACTATTGTGTTTCGACAAATTTATGATAAGATAGCCAGCCCCTCTGTGGTTGAGGTGAGGTACAGATGTAGCTCGATTCCACCTTCGACCCTTATCGTCACTTAACATCAGGTAAGATAAAGGTCAAGACTTTCCATGTCTAGCATAAAAAACCTAACCTAACCTACCTATACAATGATTTTGTGAACACACTATTATAGATAGTTTTAATCAGTTTAATGCAAAATCAATAAACTCGTCTGCGTGAATTTCAGCGACACGGTGACCTTAGCCCTACATTACCTTTATAACTTTGAAAAATCAATCCTTAATTACAGTTGAATAAAGGAAAACTAAATAAGCAAAAAACCTAAAACCTTGAGCAGTATGGAATTTTGTCATACCAATCACTAACATACTTGTTTTAACCTACATATACATCTTTCATTAGCTCAAAACGTTAATATTTTATGTATAGAGGGAGGAACATAACTTGCTGGGTTTCTTACCCGTTCTTCTCAGAACAAGGCCTCCTAGAAGCTTATAAACGGATGACTTGATGACTCTGATACACGCACGCTTTTAATGTTTAGCGATTCATAAACCATAGATATGTTTTTTATTTATTTTCTATATTCATCCATTTGTAGCCTTTCCAGTGTGACGGATGATAGTAATATATAGTTAGTTGATGGCTTCCTCATGACGCCTGACCAATATAAATGGAAGAGGCGATAATAATGATTCATAGCTGAATAAAATACCAAGAATATGAGAAATCATTATGGTTACCTTTTTTCTACCATGGGAATAAGTAGTAACCAACCTCATGATGGGGTCAACCAACTAGCCGACAATCCTCATGTGTAGGTACCTTTAAACAATCAAAATTCCCGGTAAAACATTCATGGGATGGTATAATGATAGATTTGCCGGAAAACTCAATGCGAGTGGACAACCCGTAATTAGGCGTAGAACGCGATGCCTCTAATTGTTAATAGCTAAGTATACAGAATGGATGTGAATTAAAATTAAAACTGAATAGATAGTGATGGCAATAATGTGATCAGAGAAAGGTGTGGTTTGAAAGAAGACGTAATGACAAGTATTGAAAAAGGGATGCTCGCGTGGTTTGGTCATGTAGAAAGGACGAATGAAAGGAAAGTGACAAGGATTTTGTCGGAAGCGAATGGAGGAAACGGCAGGGTAAAATTTGGTGGAGGTTTATGAGGTTTTTAAAATAAAATTGAAAGTAGGTATATTAAAAAAGAGCCAAGTCAGTCAAGAGTACCCGAAATCGACGAGCATGAATGAGGATATTAATGAGATTGGAAGAAGTGGAAGAAGTGTGTAAGGATCGTAGCAAGTGGAAAGAAGTGAACTCTACCTACCCCTGTGGGAGAAAGGCGTGACGTTTGTGTATGCAGCGGATAGCGCGCTCGGCCTACAACTCTAAATGAATTAGTGCAAAATTATTGCCCATCTATTCAACGATAAGCCGTGTGGTGACGGCAGAGTAGAATACAATTCAAATCACCACCCCAAATCTCTCCCGTGGGTGTCGTACAAGGCGACAAGGAAAAATCAGTGATGAGGAATGGGCAGCAGCGTTCCTTTTATACCACCTAGCAATGTATGTACCTACTGCGACTTTTGTGCCCGATAAATGGCAATAGGCTCGCCAGCTATTACATGGGACCTAATATAATTGGCGAAACGCGGCTGCTAGTTCACCTCTGCTTACCCCTTCGGGGATATATGCGTAATTTATGTATGTATGTATTCAACGATAAAATTAGTTCAGAGAACAATTACAGAAAAGGCTATTATAAAATTAGCTCTGCCCGTACCTAGGTACTACATACATACATACATAATTCACGCCAACATCCCCGAAGGGGTAGGCAGAGGCGAACCAGCACCCACGCTTCGCCAATTAGGCTAGGTCCCATGTAATAGGTGGCGAGCCTATTGCCATTTATCGGGCACAAAAGTCGCAGTACTTTGCTAGTTGGTAGGTATAAGAGGAATGCTGCTGCCCATTCCTCATCACTGATTTATCCTTAGTCGCCTTCTACGACACCCACGGGAGAGGTTTGGGGTGGTGACAATTGTATTCTACTCTGCCTAGGTACTGACAGGATACTACTACAGGATAATTAATATAATTAATGTTTAATATCTATTCTGTTCCATTATCATTCAGGAAACTACCATGTCCGAGTTTGTACGAGGATAATATAAGGAGGGATAGTTATTTACGTTATTGTTACGCGTATTTTAAGTGAACTAAACTGGTTTTTAGAGGAGCTCGATAACGCAGTGGTTTGCTTGCCTGGCCAGCCGGGCTAGCATGACCAGCGAAACACGATATGATATAGTCATTTATTGCGTTGAACTTACAAAAATCATTGGCTTTTTGACAGTTTAAAGCGATAAATGGCTATAGCTTTAAGATATAGCCAATTATTCAATTCAAGTTTATTTAAGTATTATAACCGAATGAATTTTGACTGTTGAACGCGATAAATTACTATATCATATCGTGTTTCGGTGGTCATGCTAGCCGGGCGGTCTGCGATCGCGTAAAGTAAGCTAGGTTCGTCCAGAAGAAATGTACATACATACATAAATCACGCCTATATCCCCGAAGGGGTAGGCAGAGGTGAGTCACCACCCACGTTTCGCCAATTAGGATAGGGCCCATGTAGGTAATAGGTGGCGAACCTGTGCCATTCATCGGGCACGTAAATCGTAACGCTGCTGGCCATTTTTCATTGCTGTCTAAACCCTAAGTGCCTTGTACGACACCCGCGGGAGAGATTGGGGTGGTGACAATTTTATTCTGATCTGCCGTCATCACCACACGGTATAATATAATGTTCAAATAATAAACAAAATAATAACAAAGACTTGTACATATTGGGCAGTGCCCATATTCTTTACCCAGGAATCTAACTCTGCTACATAAAATATTATGTATACTATAGGTAGGTATATTGTCAGCACACGTTTCGACAATCCGGTATTGAGCAGACATTTTACAACCTTGGCCCTTCAAATAAAACCAAGACAAAACCGAATCCCTCATTTCAAACAAAGAACTCGTTTCAACAATCCCCTTTTTGGCGCCCTTATGGCTTCGGGTTAAAGTTGAGAATTGGTTAGACTCCATCCAGCTCTCATTTGTTACCTGGTTGGCTGCGAACCGTAGCCGCGGTTTGTTTTTTTTTTTTGTTGACATTCCGGGAACAGCTGATCGGGACAACAAAATCCATGTGACCGCCTATGCCGGCACCCCATTGGTCGATCTCACCCCATCTTTGTGTAGCTTCCGATTGAAAGGGCGAGAGTTCAAAGCACTTTGGACACGACCCACGATTTTAAAATTGATACAGATCAATATCTCAACAAATTTCATCAAGATTCACTATTCAACTTCATTAATTGATTAGTGCATATAAATATATCTTGGTATTAGATAGATAAATACTTCTTCTTCTCCCTGCCCTGTTCCCAGTCTATCTGGGGTCGGTCGATATTGATATATCTGTGGTCGGCGCAGTATGTTTTCTCTTTCATTCATATCGGTCAGACGTCATCAAGCCATCCACTCCCTTTAGATTCATATCATCCATCACACCGTAATGGTTCTAGTGATGAATGAATGTATAGAAAGAGACGGAACGGACCATGTCGAGAGACCGATGAATGGAGACAGTGATTGGAATGACGACATTCCAATCCATACTGCTCAGGTTTTGGCTTAGGTTTTACAGCCGGCCGCCTGCCTGACACAAACCCTCTTTGGGTATGCTGTTGTTGGTCGGTTGCCCTACACTATTCGGGTGCCTCAAGGTGCATATGTATGCTTATTAGTCAGACAGTCTCTCGTAGTCGACTTTTACGACACCCATGGGATGAGTCGGGGATTTCACATTTTAAGTTATTTTTTCACTCCTAGCACAACATGGAAGATGCTATTTACTGTGAAATTCAAACGCGTTGACTGTATACAATAGTAGACTTTGGAAATGTTTATTGTGATATAATAAACACTTTCGAAGTAAACAAATGTACTAAAGAAAGAATTCACCGGGAAAGTACCTAAACACGTCATAATATAGGTGTTATTGAATTTTGTGTATAAAACAAATAATTATCTGATTAAAATATTCTAGAAATATACGTTATCAATCTATCGTTATCAATTTCTAATTTAATTGCCAGCATAGATAAAATTCTTACTTTCTACCAGCTATTTTCTTTGTATCCTACCTACGCTTAAAAAGCGGCTTGTCAGATAAAATAGTTATTTGTTGTACGTGAGGGCAAAGTTGTTTTTTAACCGCGTGCTCAATTTTGATGACCGAGCTAGCGAAGGATTCTAAAATTGAATCACGAGCGTAGCGAGTGATTCAAAAATTAGAATCCTGAGCGCGAGGGAATCAAAAGAGCACAAGGTGAAAAATCTTTGCACTCGAGTGCAACACGTAACTTTTCATCCCCCCCAACGAGGAAATTGCAAAATACAAAAAAAAAATTCAATCACAACAGTTTCTGTTTTCACCCAGAAACTTCCACAACACCCTCCCATTATCCCAAACACACTCTTAACACCCACCCAGAAACACCCACAACATTCACACCCGCAATACACATCCATCCACTCAGACACACCCAAAAACACCCATTCACCCAGAAACACCCACAAAACATGCATTCACCCAGAAACACCCACAAAATACCAATTTACCCAGAAACACCCAAAAGACACCCATTCACCCAGAAAAACCCACAAAACACCCATTCACCCAGAAACACCCACAAAACACCCATTTACCCAGAAACACCCACAAAACACCCATTCACCCAGAAACACCCACAAAATATCTAATCACCCAGACACACCCACAAAATCCATTCAGACACCCACAACTTCCACCCAGTCACACCCACAATATTCACCCATCTATTCAGTCACACCCACAAAACACCCATTCACCTAGACACACCCATTCACCCAAACACACCTCCAACACCCACCCATCCACCCAGCCACACCCGCAAAATTCATCCAGACACACCTGTACTGAGACGGTCAATCAGCTTGAATCAAGCACGTTGATTTTCTGTATGTTTTTGTTCCGTTGCTAGCGTAAACAAATCAAACAAACCTAAAAAGCTTTTAAATGCTTGACTCAAGCATCAAGCAAGCATTGTAGACGATCAAAATGTTTAACGCCAAGCTGATTGACCGTCACGGAACTCCAAGGTTTTAACAAATTTATGACGTGAAAAGAAAATGGCGCGCGCAAAGCAAATTACAAAAAAAGTACACCAAGAAGGTTCCGAGTCTGAGTTTTTAACAAATTAAAATATTGTTGCTAATATTGTTGGTTGCATGATAATTTCGGCACCATGGAGGTAGAAATAAATTGATGTTTTGAATTCACAAACTCTTTGCACACGATGTTCTAAATTCAAATTTACTTTATCCTCTAGAGGATAAAAACGGCTTTTGCACTCAGATATCGAAAAGCAAAAACGCTTTTTGCGAGATGGTGGGATGAAAATATCTTTTTAAAAACAAATATATTCCCGTAACAGCCTTATTAATTGATGCAATTCCCTTGGTGGTGTATGAAAATAAACAAGTTTATACAGAAGAGTAGCCCCTTTAGGCAATATACCCGTTGTGGGTGTGTACTTTCTCCTTTTCTTTTTTTTATTAGCCCGATAGTTCCCACTGCTGGGCAAAGGCCTTCCCCGCAGCTCTCCATCTCGAGCGACCTCGAGTCAACTTCGTCCATGTTTTGCAGTATGCCTCCAGATCGTCTCTCCACCTCTTTCTGGGTCGTCCCCTAGCCTTTTTTTTTTTTTCAATACCAGTACCTTGTAGGTATTCAGAAAAACATCCAGTATTAACACCGGTATTCGAAAGCCCCAATCTGCACTGGTGTTTCCGTAATCGCTCATTATCATCACGCAGCAGACATGAAAAAATCTTTCGCTGAATTCGCCGGCCGGCTTAGCAACTAAACACATGGGAGCGAACGAGTTTAAAAACGCTCCCCGATGAAACAGGTTGTTTTGGAGCAAAAAACAGATAACAAGAGAGCGAACACCTGGTCGAGACTACATTGGCTTGGCTGGTCTTACGGGGAGATGGGGCGCTCTGTAAGCTTTGTCTCAATCTCAAGCCCATTGACACAAAATTGAAGACAATAGTGATTTTTTCCCTGCAATTTTCCATAAACAGTCTGTATGTAGGCCTAGCACGGAACGTAGACTTTCTCAACCACTTGACAGTGTTTTGACTCGGGATTTTGTGGGAGTTATATCGGAAAGAGAATATATTCTTGTACCCGAGGAGATTTTGTCCACGGCCCGTGCTACGGGGGCAGGTCTTACGGGGACATATGGCATATGGCGCTGTGAACTTTGTCTCAATCTCAAGCCCATTGACACAGAATTGAAGACGATTCTGTGATTTTTTCCCTGCAATTTTCCTTAAACTGTCTGTCTGTAGGCCTAGCACGGAACGTGGACAAAATCTCTCTCCACCACTTGACTTGACAGTGTTTGCATTGGAATTTAGTGGGAGTTAGAGCGGGAGGCGAATAATAATAATTATTATATTTTTGTACCCGAGGAGATTTGGTCCACGGCCCGTGCTATGCTAAGGGGGCTTAGCTACGAGCATTACAATTTACATGTAACGCTGGTAGTGCCGTCCTAACGTAGAATTCGTGTTACATTACACGTTACACTCGTCTGGATCCGGCTTTGTAGGGAGATGGGGCGCTGTGGGCATTGTCTCAAGCCCATTGCTACAAAATTGCCGACGATTGTTGGTGTTTTTTTCTGCAATTACCCTTAAACTGTCAGTCTGGCTAGTATTGAGGTAGTACTGTCAACAGAGAGATGAATCTCTGGATACAGAATTTGGCAAACAAGATATGTTGCTCCATGTAAACGCTACGAGATGCGTTGCAGTTACAGCCCGTAATTTAATGAATTATGGATAACTTTGAAAATGCAAATGAAATTATTATAACTACATTATTAAAAATCTTCATGTTAGTGAACCCAAAGATTATTGTTGTGAACCTTTACAACAACACATTTATAAATGGCCAAAATTAAGACAATTGTAATCGAAATTGATCAAAATCATTAATAAAAGCTAAAAGTGCGTTCGCATTGCAATTTACGCTATTTTAATCTAGTTTCCTAAATGAATATAATTTTAACGTTTATTTGCTTAAAAAAATCAATATTAGATTAGATTTTTTGTGAAATCATTAACATATTTACTTATCTCTACCTATATTTCCCACATTTGTTATTATGAGACAAATCAAGAAACATGAAAATAAATTAATAATGTATTTCGGTTTCATCAACTTTAAAATATTATTTATGGGTAAAAAGTACATTAAAATCAATTTTTGTTCTTCCTCTGATATATGTACCTATTTTATTTCTAATATAATGGTACAAACATACATACTATAAAATTCTATGCTCTTTGCTAAACCGTGTTATCTACACGTTCTACCTTTATGCTAGCTGTACCGACCTGCAGGTAAGAAGAAATTTGTTGGACCCAACAAAAATGTATAGATAGACAAAAGAAGGATTTTGCCTTAGATGTAAAAAATCATTTCTCTAAATACAAAACGTTGGCTATGCCTTTTATAACTTTCTTTAGTTCTTTTTACTGTCCTGTCCGAGAAATGTCCAAGAATCTGCAATTGGCACGCATTGTTATTTAGAAAAGCAAGAAGAAGTTTGTTTAGAGAATTTTTTGCACTCATTTTTATTGATAATACTTGGCCTAACACCCAAATACATTTACGATTCAATTCTAGCACCCAGAGACTCAATTTTTACATCCCTCTAAATCTATCAAGAAGGGGTAGGCAGAGCATAGGTTTACTACACGTTTTGCAGATTTTGTAGTAGTAGTATATTGCCAGGGGTATAAGAGGAACGCTATCTTAACCCTTAGGGCCGGTTTTTTGATCCATAGTTAACTCAACCAATTGTTAAAAACTGTTACTAATTGCTAAATATCAGTCTGATATGTATCCATTAGTCACAATTTTAGTTACTTATGTTACTAATGGATAAATATCAGTCTGATATTGTTACTAATAATCACCACATGGAAACAAAGTTAGTTTTTTTAATATTAAACATGCCATAGATTAATAGTTATTTGTTGTACGTGAGTGCAAAGTTGTTTTTTAACCGCGTGCTCAATTTTGATGACCGAGCTAGCGAAGGATTCTAAAATTGAATCACGAGCGTAGCGAGTGATTCAAAAATTAGAATCCTGAGCGATAGCGAGGGAATCAAAAGAGCACAAGGTGAAAAATCTTTGCACTCGAGTGCAACACGTAACTTTTCATCCCCCCCAACGAGGAAATTGTAAAATACAAAAAAAAATACAATCACAACAGTTTCTGTTTTCACCCAGAAACTTCTACAACACCCTCCCATTAACCCAAACACACTCTCAACACCCACCCAGAAACACCCACAACATTCACACCCGCAATACACACCCATCCACTCAGACACACCCAAAAAACACCCATTCACCCAGAAACACCCGCAAAACACCCATGCACCTAGAAACACCCACAAAACACCCATTCACCCAGAAACACCCACAAAACACCCATTTACCCAGAAACACCCAAAAAACACCCATTCACCCAGAAACACACACAAAACATCCATTCACCCAGAAACACCCATTCACCCAGAAACACCCACAAAACACCCATTCACCGAGAAACACCCACAAAACACCGATTAACCCAGAAACACCCAAAAAACACCCATTCACCCAGAAACACCTACTGCGCCAACCTGATTGACCGATCGGCCGTGTGGTGACGGCAGAGTAGAATACAATTGTCACCACCCCAAATCTCTCCCGTGGGTGTCGTACAAGGCGACTAAGGATAAATCATTATGAGGAATGGGCAGCAGCGTTCCTCTTATACCACCTAACAATAGCAATGTACTGCGACTTTTGTGCCCGATAAATGGCAATAGGCTCGCCACCTATTACATGGGACCTAACATAATTGGCGAAACGTAGGTGCCAGTTCACCTCTGCCTACCCCTTCGGGGATATAGGCGTGATTTATGTATGATTGACCGTCACGGAACTCCTAGGTTTTAACAAATTTATGACGTGAAAGAAAATGGCGCGCGCAAAGCAAATTACAAAAAAGTACACCAAGAAGGTTCCGAGTCTCAGTTTTTAACAAATTAAAATAGGTTGCATGACAATTTCGGCACCATGGAGGTAGAAATAAATATGTATAATGATGTTTTGAATTCACAAACTCATTGCACACGATGTTCTAAATTCAAATTTACTTTAACCTCTAGAGGATAAAAACGGCTTTTGCACTCAGATATCGAAGAGCAAAAACGCCTTTTCCGAGATGGTGGGATGAAAACTGTATTTTTTAACCAATCACAAGTGGAAACGGTTCATAGAATAAGTTAATAAGATGACTGGGCATTTTCTTTAAGCCCGCGAGCCTCTAATCAGCAGAACAGATCGGAGCTTGAAGAAATTGAAATGTAAAATAAAACTCAAACACTCTTTCCTCGACACTCGCCACTTCCTCTCAACTACATCTAATCTTCGGAACGGTTACGTATCGCTCGCCGATGGCAATCTCCAAGTCCCCGTATAATGGGTACCCGTGGCGTAACTTTCACTGTTGGCCTCGTTAAAATAATATGGGAAGCTTTGATTATTGTTTAATGTTGGTACGGGTACATAGCCGGACGCGCACAATAGGCCGTAACAAAAAAAGCTAGTGAAACACAAAAATCTTCAGATTGCATTTACAGATAATTACGAGAGATAAACTTGGTTTGGAGTCTTAATTCGTGTTATAAGTAAGTGTTGTTTTGCAATCCAGTAAAATGATATTTAGGACGGGAAATCTAAAAACGTACCTAAATACTAAACGGTTGACTTTACCGAAAAAATGTCCAGACAATAGCTTAAATAGTGGTTTGCTTATTTGAGGCCCCCAATCAGTAAAAAAAAACCCAAAATCGGATGATCCTCCCAAAATCTACAAAAACTGCAAATATTGATTATATAATTAAGTCTCATAAACCATCTAATGATTTTAAATATTACTAAGGCCTTTAATACTGCCTTTCAGTTTCACTTTTGTGTCAGAAAAGCTTTCGCTTAGCATGTAGTACCTACATCAATGATAATTTGGTCTCTCTGTATAATGAGACATGACACATCGCATGGACATGGATGGAAATCCGGAGAACGATGAAAAAAGGAAATACGGAGTTTCACAGGGGTCCATTCTCGGGCCGCTCCTGTGGAATCGGATTTATTCGGATCTGGTTTTGGCAGTCATATCAGCGAAGACGAATATAATGAAGCGTTCCTTGGCGATGGTTATTATCTTCGCTCTTGACTGTAGGTACAATGAATATATCTATGACAGTGGCTGGTCTTGGAAGGTTGTTGCGAAAAGTGTCCAGACGTGCTTGGCCCGATGTATTCATCCACGTGATTTGTTTAAACGTGTTCGAACGTGCTTCAATTTCTACACACATCGTGTAAAGGTTACGAAAACGGCTTATCTCATTAACTGCCTACTGGGAGCAGCGCGTCATGTTATACAAAACCGTATAATTTCTCTATTGGTTTCCACCACCTTATCACGTCTGTCGTAAAGTGCAAGGTTGATTGAGTCAGTGACGATTGTATTATATTTTCTAGCGTTATTGAGAAATTATCAATTGTGCGTCATTATCACTTCGGTAGCTGAAAATTTATCATAGTTGATTTGTTAACGTCAACGCATTTTATGGCCAGTAATAATTTCACTTACGAAACAATTTCCTCTAGCAAAAGTTATGCGTCACACGAATTCGCGCAATATAACAAACAACGTTTGCAAATAAGGAAACAATCTTTTTAATAAAACGCAATAATAAAAAAAAATTGGAATACACTATATATACGGACTTGCACACATTGAGCCAGAAAAACCGACTTCGAACTTGACATTGACGAAATAATATCGAAAAATCATTACAACTTGGAAGAATTAATGAATTAATCACCGGTTGCTCGTGTCTAGGTACTTTTATCGTGTTTTTATTCGAAAAATCCATCATTTTACATGAAGCGATCTTCATTTTATCTACACTGGTAACAAATAAAACATGTCACCAGCAAAAACCTAAATTTCGTTCCCAATGTTGGATCCAGCTGTACGAAATTTGAGTTGTAGTTTTACATTAGGCTGACTACATTTGGCCAGAATGTTGGTCCAAAACATCGTAGCCCAAAGGTTGGCATGCTGGACATTCTGACTTGATGCATTCATATAATAACCAATGAGGAGTCTTGTCGAATTAAGAGTGTTTGCGATACGCACCAAGCAAGTTCATCTGTTTTTGTAAAAAAGCGAGTAAAGAAGCGTAAAGTAACGCTGATCTTGTTCTGCCTACGGTTAGTGCCCACGTTACATTATGGAGAGAGACTATCAGAGATTTGATGAAAAATCTAAGAAAACATTAAAATATTTACCCAACGCGAGTAAAAAAGTAATGCCTACATTTGCCTACATTTTCTTATTGAATACTTGTCTCGAGCGATAATGTTTTCACTCCCCTAAAACTTTAAACATTAAGAATCTATTTTTAGATTCAGCACATCCTAATCTAAGTCTGTACCTTTTTCTTTTAAAATATTTCAGTTTGGTTAAATTCTAAAAATATATAGTGTTTGAGGAAATTTATATGGAAAATATAAAGATATTACCACGATATTACGATGCTAACAACTTTTTCCGTAAGCAATATCTCGTAACAATCAAAACGTACGAAGCTAGTTTTATATTCTGTTTACAACATATCCAAAAAAAATTTAAATTGGACTATGTTTACGGGGTGAAAAATGTATGCCTTTTGTATTATAATTTACAGTTTCACAATCCTCTAACTAAAGTAAAGCTGATCTTGTGCAAGTTAGCGCTTATGTTACCGGGTCGACCTCTCACCAGGTTTGCTTGAGGTTGCAGCTAACCTGTATCGGGCGACCTTTGCCTGTCCCCGGGTGCGCAACAAACGCCGAGCCTTTAAACTCGACCTTACCGTCATGCCTTAAGTAGCGAGAAATGTGCCTACTGCAATCTCTCGTTTGGTTAGTTGCTATAACAAAAATGGCCCGCTGGGGATTCCGCGGCGTGTACAATCGGCAGCACGTGAACACATGACATGAGTGTACTTCCAGTAGAACATTAATCTTACAGGGTTACGTGTTAAGATTTCGGATTGATTTTACTCTGAAACATCCTATTCCAGACTTAACCGTTTTCGATATTTTGGAGTTTTAAAAAATTTACGTGTTTTTGTCTATTGTCCAATTATTTCAAAATTGGTAAGTCTGATTGTAAAAGGGCTTAAAAATTGATCCATTGAAATAGTTACCACATACCGGGTACTTTCCATTTTTTTTACCTATATTCAAGAATGTGTGAGTAATAAATATAATAGATAAGCAAAGAAAAGAAACGCTGCGGTATCAAAAATCTCCTCATGACGTAGTCAACTCCTGGTGAACTGATAGAAAATTGATAACAAATTATAAAAGATAAAAGCCCTGACTGTACTTATATTGTTGACTTAAAACTTTATCTTTTTCTAGAGTTAATCCACAATGTGACCGATTCCATCGGCTTGCAACTGCATGATTCATCACAGGAAATCAGTATAATTATTAGCAAGGAAATATACTAAAATACATGTCCATATTGATTCTTCTTCATCTTCGTCATCAGTAGCTCTTTTAATGTCCTACTTTGGAGCACAGACCTTCCACGGAGGTATATTAATGGACCTCATTGAAACAAGACTCTGTCAAGTAATGCTACTAAATCTAAATCTCGGCAAGGTAATTTCCATAATTACCACTACAAAATAACAATTTTCTTCCATTAGATTACGAAAAAATTAAAATATACTTTTAAAACGTGCAATGGCGTCACAACTATGCCTTTGCGTCATCCCTAGATTCCTACATTAGAGAAAAAAAGTTACTCAAAAATTAGTTTGAAACATTCAAAACAAAAACGCACATGCCAGATTGTTTTTGCCAAGTTTTGGTGATGTTTTTTTAATTAATTGAAAAAGGCTTAATTAAAAAAAGAAATACCAGATACACTTGTGAGTATGGGCGCTTTTCACCCGCCCCCTCCACGAGACGGCACGCCTCTGAGGGGTTACTCTGGAAGATTATTTCGTTCGTTCGAGTCTTTGCGTCTTTGTCGCTCTTATTTTATAAGAAATAAGAATAAGAAATCTTTATTGTCACTACACTTCATTATTACAATGTGTGGGCCTCTTCTTTTAAGTTTAATAAAACCTGTATTAGAAAAGACCCCTCTCCCTTCTGTGGGTATACATCAAATATGGCTAATTGTTACAAAATTAAATTTTAAAAATTATTACAAATGTATATAATTCAATTAACTAAAATAGTGTACATGCAGTTTCGACGTTCTTATAAACTCGAATAAAAATGAAAATGATATATAACTATATAAATATATAATATAACAAATATAAATATAAATAATATTTTAACACGCAGTGGCGTGAGAAAGGCGGATAACCGTGAGTTAATCGTTCGGAGTTTCAGAGTCGGCTTCGATTCAGGAGACCTCCTGTCGTCGTAGAGATTAAGCCATGCCTGTTGCTCCCGCTCCGAATCGTAGATCGTAGCGCCCGCCCTGCAAAGCTTGCGCTACGGATTTCTTGCAGTTTTTTCCATCAGTCCATTGAGTTATAAGGTAATAGTAGTTCAATCAGTCATAAACCTTACCTAATGCCTGAGCAGAGCCGGTAGCTAGTAAAATTCAAAGTCCTTATTTCTTTTTTATTTCAACATTATACAAATGTTAGAAAACTTGTCAGTAAAGTACAAAGAAAGGTTGGTCAAGTTGTACCTAAGGGCGACGTAGGTAGCAGTAATTTTTCGAAACTTTGTGACCTTTTTTATTCTTTCTAAAAAGTCAGCTAGTCTAGAAAGTCATCGTCAGTAGGCCTAGCAGGGAGACGTGGACAAAATCTCCTCGGGGAAAAGAATATTAGATAAGCAAGGGCGATAAAACAAAAAATGGCTCAAATCGCAAGTATTTCATAATATACGATAAATATCTCGTAGTTTTGTCACCCCCTGTGTAAAGGGATATTTCGTACGCGTAACGGGCGGAAAAGTCCACTTTTTGGTCAGGTGTGACATAAAATGTTTGCCTCTATTACCTACTTCTCTCTCTATTTTCCTCTATTACTCCCACTAAATGCCGAGACAAAACACTGTCTTATATTGAGGTGAAATTTTGTCCTTTCCCAGTGCTAGGCCTACTGCCATCAGTTATCAGACACGGACAATCAGAACGATTAATGCTATTATGTCATATGCACTCAGATAAACACACACAGCCGCAGTAGGCACGTCACATCACACATTATATCTGCGTTGCACCATTGCACAGCTGCGCATGCCGCTGCGTAGGTTAATACTTCAATGCCCGTAAACAAACCTTGCCAAGGTCATAATGCCACGCTTATGATAATATGCCACGTGCCCGGAAAAGTTCTGTGGGGTTTCAGGCATTGGATGATGATTAGGGGAACGGCAACCAAAACGGACATGCTGCCTAAGACTATACAGGGCGTCCCACGGCCATGCCACACGGAGGGAAAGTATATTAAATATTGAACGTAGGATATTTTACTAAAAGAAGACATCGTTTTATTTTTAATAATAAGTAGAACTGCATTCACAGATTTTTTAAAAATCGCCTACCTCAACCGGGAATCGAACCCGCCAAATGTGATAGAAAAAATACTTGTATTTTATAATAGCGTTTGAAAGGGCTCTCTTAATACATTTTTACGAAGGAACTCTGAACACGGAAAGATATCTAGAAATACTTGAGATTTTAAGAAATGAGATTATTAATCTTCCTGATGCAGATCGACGAAATCTCATATTCCAGCAAGATGGGGCTCCGGCTCATAACAGTAGGAGAACAGGGGGCCTAGACAAAGTAACATACCGACAAAGATAACGAACTTCGATAAAGCAAAATGTATGGGATTTGACGTAAGTCGTCGTGAAATCACGTGACCAAAATCGTCTTCGTAAGTTCCTAATTATGTTGGTAGTGCAAGGTAAGACGCTGTAGTGCCAAAGTAATATGGCCGATCGTGACGAACTTCGACACGTTATCGTTATGAAACGATTGCCACTTGGCTACGGGCCCAGCCGAGTTTCTTAATGAATATTTTCCTTCCTGGATCGGCACTTTTGGACAAATTAGACTGCCACCGAGATCCCCAGATCTAACCCCACTTGATTTTTTTTATGGGGTTATGTAAAAGATTTAGTTTACAGGAACCGGTAAAACAGTGTGCATGAGTTACAAAATGAACTTAGACGTATTCAAACATCCACCATGCAAAAATAAGTAAATCGACAGGAAGAGAAATTATTAAAAGAGTAAGAATTTGTATACAACAGAACGGATCACATTTTGAGCATTTGATAAATTATTATTTTTTAAATAAAATGAAAATTTTTATGATCTTAGTTTCATTTAATATGCTAGGTTATTTAGGAAAAAATAATGCTTATGAGTTATTTAGGAAAAAATAATGCCTTTCAAACGCTATTATAAAATACAAGTAATTTTTCTATCACATTTGGCGGGTTCGATTCCCGGTTGAGGTAGGCGATTTTTAAAAAATCTGTGAATGCAGTTCTACTTATTATTAAAAATAAAACGATGTCTTCTTTTAGTAAAATATCCTACGTTCAATATTTAATATACTTTCCCTCCGTGTGGCATGGCCGTGGGACGCCCTGCATAACTGTCGTCTGGACCGGAGCGAGGTGGCAGGCCTATGTAACGGAGGTGGAGGAGGAAGCGTGACATACAAACATAAATTACGCCTATATCCCGAAGCGGTAGGCAGAGGTGAATTAACACCCACGTTTCGCCAATGAATTCAGGTCCCATGTACCTAATAAGTGGCGAGACAATTACCATATATCGGGCCCGGAAATCCCTTCACCACACGGCTAGCCGTCACCACACGGGAGACAGGAAGCGAGCTAAAAAACCACCAATGGCTAACGTCCAGTCAAGAGAAGAATAGTTATTTGTTGTACGTGAGTGCAAAGTTGTTTTTTAACCGCGTGCTTAATTTTGATGACCGAGCTAGCGAAGGATTCTAAAATTGAATCACGAGCGTAGCGAGTGATTCAAAAATTAGAATCCTGAGCGATAGCGAGGGAATCAAAAGAGCACAAGGTGAAAAATCTTTGCACTCGAGTGCAACACGTAACTTTTCATCCCCCCCAACGAGGAAATTGCAAAATACAAAAAAAAATACAATCACAACAGTTTCTATTTTCACCCAGAAACTTCCACAACACCCTCCCATTAACCCAAACACACTCTCAACACCCACCCATAAACACCCACAACATTGACACCCGCAATACACACCCATCCACCCAGACACACCCAAAAAACACCCATTCACCCAGAAACACCCACAAAACACCCATTCACCCAGAAACACCCACAAAACATCCATTTACCCAGAAACACCCAAAAAACACCCATTCACCCAGAAACACACACAAATCACCCATTCACCCAGAAACACCCACAAAACACCTATTTACCCAGAAACACCCACAAAACACCCATTCACCCAGAAACACACACAAAACACCCATTTACCCAGAAACACCCAAAAAACACCCATTCACCCAGAAACACACACAATTCACCCAGAAACACACACAAATCACCCATTCACCCAGAAACACCCACAAAACACCCAGTCACCCAGAAACACCCACAAAACACCCATTCGCTCAGAAACACCCACAAAACACCCATTCACCCAGACACACCTCCAACACCCACCCATCCACCCAGCCACACCCGCAAAATTTATCCAGACACACATGTAAGTACCTAATAAAAATTACCGTCCC
The DNA here is from genome assembly GCA_963931975.1 of Cataclysta lemnata. NCBI lineage: Eukaryota > Metazoa > Arthropoda > Insecta > Lepidoptera > Crambidae > Cataclysta > Cataclysta lemnata. The sequence continues at coordinate 14,758,179 of OZ008342.1, forward strand.
TAATGGAGTTCCGAGACGGTCAATCAGCTTGAGTCAAGCACGTTGATTTTCTGTATGTTTTTGTTCCGTTGCTAGCGTAAACAAATCAAACAAACCTAAAAAGCTTTTAAATGCTTGACTCAAACATCAAGCAAGCATTGAAGACGATCAAAATGTTTAAAGCAAAATTGACGCCAAGCTGATTGACCGTCACGGAACTCCAAGGTTTTAACAAATTTATGACGTGAAAAGAAAATGGCGCGCGCAAAGCAAATTACAAAAAAAGTACACCAAGAAGGTTCCGAGTCTGAGTTTTTAACAAATTAAAATAGGTTGCATGATAATTTCGGCACCATGGAGGTCGAAATAAATAGGTTTAATGATGTTTTGAATTCACAAACTCATTGCACACGATGTTCTAAATTCAAATTTACTTTAACCTCTAGAGGATAAAAACGGCTTTTGCACTCAGATATCGAAGAGCAAAAACGCCTTTTCCGAGATGGTGGGATGAAAAAGATTTTGTGCATTTCCATTGGTGAGTTTTAATTTCGCTCCGCGCTCAGCTCGATGGTCAGATCGCTGGCAGTCTATCAATTGGTCAGTGGCAAATAATAGAGTTATGAACACAGACGTTTGTTCTCGAATCCTGGTTGTTTATCATCATCATCATTACCAGCCCTTTAATGTCCCCACTGCTGGGGCACACGCGGGCCTTGCCTATGGATGGAAGAATATAGGGAGATTGGGCCCATTGCGGGTTGGTGGGTGGCTGTTTATGTAGTTTATTTTGAATATTGTCCGTCATCTAGTATACATTGTATACATAGCACAAGTCTGTCGTTCAAGACGACTAAGACTTATGTAATAACGAGAAATGGACAGCAGCATTTCTGATGCACTACTAGCGAGCAAAGCTACGATTAAAGTTCCCGGCGAATGGCAATAGGCTCGCCCCCTATTACATGGCACTTGAAATAAACTAGAGAAACGCGAGTGTAAAAACACATCTGCTTAGGCGTTATTTATGCTTCGGAAGGCAGGTTAAGCCGTTGCCATTTTCCCGGCCGCATCTACAGTCGTTAATACCCACCAATCCGCACTGGGCCAGCGTGGTGGGTAATGACCCATTCTCCCTATTTTTGACCATCCATAGGGAAGGCCTGTTCCCCAGCAGTGGGGACATTTAAGGGCTGGTGATGATGATAATGATAATGCATGTTGTTTATCTGGAGCAATCTTTACACAGCAATGTCACTTCACTACTCGTCGACAATGACGGGTTTCTTTCTATTGTCAAATTATTGGAAGCAGGTTTTGGATTTTGGCTACGATTACTATAAGCTTTATATGTCAGGGTCTAACGCTTTGTGGGTAGACCGGATTGTAAGTGAGTTTTGAAGGCCTGACTTCGTAGCCTAAGGCATACTGGGCACTCCCCCTTGAATAGACCGTTTTTCGAAGATAAGCTTCATGTCTAATGATGACTCATTACATATAGCTTTTTGTAGATAAGGTAGGTACAAATACACACAGATGAATCGTCAAAAAGGTCCCATGCAATAGGTGGTGAGCCTATGGCCATTTATCGGGCACATCAATCGCAGTACATTTATATTGCTAGGTGGAATGAGAAAAATGCTGCTGTCCATTACTCATTGCTGTCTTTACCCTTAGAGCCTGTTCAGATGGAGCGGCTTACGCGCGACTGCTTCAGCGATTTCGTGTACATTACTGCTAAGCCAGTACACAATATTATTAAAGCCCTTCATAAAAAGCAATGCATAACGAAACGCGTCTCACTCGCGCGTATTTCTGGACAGGGTCTTAGTCGCCTTGTACGACACCCGCCAGAGATGGGGGTGTGACAATTGTGTTCTGCTTCCGTGATTTAACGCGATAAACTACGCCATCCGTTTTAAGCTTGTTCAGAGACCTTGTTGAGAAGAACGGGCAAAAAAACTCAGCAAGTTTTGTTAATATTGATGGAACACAATTAAAATGCATCATTTTAATGTGGCATTGTTTTTCTCTGCATCTATTAATGATCATAAACATTTACATAACTGCAAGAGTAGAAATGAATCACTGAAATAATGTTGCATTTCCTACTCATACGCTGTCAATTATCTTATTAAATTAGCATAATTAAACGACAGTTGCGAAATTGGTTATCTATCCTCTCATTATACTATAAGTAGATATGTTTTGTGTGGTGACGCCGGGTCACCACCCCAATCACTCGCGCGGGTGTCATACAAGGCGAATAAGGTTAAGACAGCAATGAGTAATGGGCCTAAATAATTTGCGAAACGTGGGTGTTGATTCACCTCTAAAACCTTTCCCTTCAAGTATTAATGAGCGCGAAAAATAAAGTCAGGAAATATTTGATGCTAATATTTTAAAATTTTGATAATATTTTAAAAACTTTAAACTAATTCTAGTTGTTTCGTAAGGTTATGTTTGCAGCATAAACTCTACCTTTTTCCATGACGATTTTGCCCCCGTAGCACGGGACGTGAAGAAAATCTCTTCGGGAAATAGAAAATATTTTCCTCTCGCTCCAACTCCCACTAAATGCCGAGACAAAACACTGTCAAATGGTGGAGAGTAATTTTGTCCACGTTCTGTGCAACCTAAAGAAAGTGCGAGCAAAGTTTGGAGTGCGTTCGGGCATTTTTAAATTGCATAATTGTAAAAATTTTAATAAATTTCGATTATAAGAGCGAAATTAAATCAGGCCACATCACTGCAGCCGCACAAAACATGCTGGCTTTACAACGTTTGTAACACAAACGCTTTGTGACGACGATGCTTTGTTTCTCAATTAGCATCTAAATCATGTATTGATTAGGCTAACTCGGCAACTTTTTTACTTACCTGCATTAAAAACTCTTTTGTGTCTATTACCTTTACATTTTTCAACTATCTTTTGTTTTGCTTATTATATTTTGCTTGAGACGGTTTTCTTCATTTTACTCTGTTTTATATAGGAATATTAATATTGGCCGCGTGGTGACGGCAGAGTAGAATACAATTGTCACCACCCCAAACCTCTCCCGTGGGTGTCGTAGAAGGCGACTAAGGATAAATCAGTGATGAGGAATGGGCAGCAGCATTCCTCTTATACCTACCACCTAGCAAAGTACTGCGACTTTTGTGCCCGATAAATGGCAATAGGCTCGCCACCTATTACATGGGACCTAGCCTAATTGGCGAAGCGTGGGTGCTAGTTTACCTCTGCCTACCCCTTCGGGGATATTGGCGTAAATTATGTATGTATGTATGTATATTAATATTGCATGTGTTGGCATTTTTTTGTTTCTTTTTTTAATATTGACCACAGCGTTAGAATTTGTTTTGATAACAAAATAATTATTATTTATTGATCTTAATAATCTAGGAAGGTCTTTATTAATAATCTAATAACGAATCGCTCTACGATTGCGTAAACTAATCAATTTTCGTTAAGATCGATCATCACCACACCAAGGTAAATAATTATAATAATTATTATTAGTAATTTCTAATCCGTCTCTATACAGAATAAAATCAAATTCTGCATCTTCTTTAATAATATAAATTGTAATTAGATGCTGACTGGACCAATGAACAATCGGCCAACGCCTAAATGGTAGCAGAGAAACCTAAACTTATTTATTTATGGGACTGTGATGCATGGCTGTGTAAAAATAACGCGCTGACCCGATTCCATACTCTGGTCTGGAGTGTAGATACTTAATGGACATTGTGAATAAATTTAAGTACACCGTCCTTTACTGTCTTATAGCCAGGAAAGAGAAAACAAATATTGGACTAACGCATCCACTGAATATGAAGCAGATACAAAATCCTTCGACTTAATAATCGAGGATTTAATTAGATATTGCAACCATTTGGTTATTTACTTAGTTTATGGAATTTAATCTAGTATATTGATCTCAAGAAAATAATAAGTGTTTCTAGTGCATTTAACTGATATTTGGTAAAAATTATATTGAGGAAGTTTTAGTACACATAGAAAGTTTTTCAGTATGAAATTTTAACTTAACTTAACCTTGAAAAACACCTTTAAAAATATTTTATTTCGAATCACAGCAATAACTGGTATTTTAATTACAGGAGTTAGATAGAGTACTAGTAGGTGCCTACGTATTTTTATCGACCGCAAAAGAAGTAGGTAGATTTATCATATTATTATTTTGTTTGTTATTTGAAATTGATACAAATGTGGGAGGAAGGAAAACCCGGGCAATTTTTTAATTAATTTCATCCCTTATCATCTGCAAAAATAATTTAGAACTTTTTTTTAATATTATGATAGGTTTGTACGGAAAAGCTTAGCATAATGTTAGGTAAGCGAATTGTATTTGTAAAACCTTCGTAGATCGTTTTGTAATATGTAATTGCGAAAGATCAATGAAGTACCCCCTAGCATCAAAGCTACTTAACAAACAAAACACTTCTTCCGAATCTCAATGAAGAAGATAAACAACGCCTAAAACATCTGTCTCTGTCTAACTATAATGCTTATATCGTGAGCGAGAACGAGACGACTAGAATTTCAATTGCGTAATTCATGAATGACTAGGAATGTCGATTCCTGTAAATGGAGGTATTTTTGCATTCATCCTCGGGACAATTCTGAAAACAATCTCCATTCTCCAATCACATGTATCCACCTAAAGAGATAATATTAAGAACAAGATTTTCTAATTCATAACCTTGAAGTTGTTAATTACGAACGATGATAGAGTCAATTCATGAACTTTTCAATTTGATTTTTTTCTTGTAGCTTTTTTTATATAAACGAAACTTTATTGTAATGACAATGAGATTATATGTAAATGAGAATAGAGTTAAATATTTGTGTATTTTATTTTAAGAACTTAGCTCTACCTTTTTTATAAACAAGATATATATTTCATTATCTGTAGAGCCTGACCTACAGCAAAAATGAAAGTTGACATTTGGCGTTAGAGGCACCAACCAAACCAATCCGCACCGGTAGAGCGAGTTGTAGAGCTGAAAACACTTGACGACCGTGCCAATAAAATAATACGAAACACGGCTTTGTGTTTGCTCTCCTTTGTATCTTCCTATATTCTTATCAATTGTTTTAACCTTTTCTACCTACAAACCTTGTAATAGGTCTAGTCGAGCCAATAAAGGTTTTATACTTAATTTTATTTGGTCATATAAGCCCCAAATCTTTGAGAAATAGTCAGCTGCTAGTATTGCTACGCTATAAACGTCTCTATCGCGCTGTTGTCGTAAAGTATGGTAGTTATAGTGCATTGTGTGCTGCAATGTGAAGTTCGCAACTCCAGAAAGTTGTGTTCCATGTACAAATTAGGCAGGCCGTAAACGTATCACGCTAATGGCCGGATCGGTGCGTGGTCGCGCGGCGGGGTCACGCAATTGCATAAGTGGGTGCATCTGCTTGACATTTGAATCGACCCCGAATCCGAATAGAAACTGTGTCACGAATCAACAGTGAGCGGGCACCGGCGCGGCGAGGTGCGTTGTGCAATCCCGTTAGCACTCCACGTGCGAGCGGCGCGCCTCAATGTCGGCCGTGGGCGCCCCGCCCGCCCGCCGCCGCCGGCCGACGCCGCCCGACTTCACCCGAACACCCTCCACCGGCTTCGCGGTAGTTCGCGGCGCTTCTCGCTCGCGCCGCCGGTCCACGTGCCCTCTCGCTCTCCTGAACAGCTGAGTATCAAAACAAATGAGCGAGACGCCATGTCGCCCCTCCCGCTCGGCTCGCCGGCCGGCCGGTGTCGGCGGCCGCGGCCCGCGCGCTCGCACCGCACGCCAGTTCTCATCCGAACCGCGTCCGTTGAGGTCGTTCGCTGTGAGCTCACGTGCGAAGTTTACCGTCGCGAAAGGATTCTCCTTTGTCCCAGTCGAGGACCCGCCCCCGTATTATGTTTCCGCGCCAGATCCGCGATCAGCCCCGGCCCACCACAGTGCCGGTAGAGCAGCGCGAGTCGCGACGGAATTGCCGCTTTCTGAAGTTCTGCGACGGTTACCCCGCGAAACGCGTTCGCCGGGCGCTCTGAAGCCGAGTGTTTCTGTGTGACGGACTGTTACTGTAGTCAAGCGAGTGGTGCCCTGTGCTCAGTGGACTGAAGGAACGATGTCGACAGGGAAAAGGTTGGCGAAGCGCTCCATAATAGGGACGCGCGTCGCCGCTCTCGGGGAGGACGGGTTGTACTACTCAGGCATGATCCAGGCGGTGAAGACGCCGGCGCCCTTCCCGGAGAACAACAACTGCATCAACCTGACGCCGAACACGCGCTACACAGTGCGCTTCGACGGCGGGAAGATGTCTCGGGAGTACCGGGACGCGGAGCTGATCGGTCCCGGGTTCCGCGGGCTGGCCGGCGTGCGGCTGCAGCCCGGCCAGCGCGTCTACCTCACCTACAACGGGCGAGAGGTGCGCGCCGACGTGCAAACACACGACCACGAGTCAGACGAGCTGCGCGTGCTGGTACACGCTCCGGCCGCTGAGGTCAGTACAGTACGCCGCCATGCCGCTTTCAGCGAAGCTTTTCACAAAAACACTGTCTTATCATTACTTTAACGTTGCCCAGCTCACGCGCTATGCTCCTGGCAAAATTCAATTGAAAACTCCATGGTTTTAAGTGAAAAACTACGCTCGAAAGCGGCTGTTGCCGATTAGGAGATTTGTGCTCCGCGATTCGTTCAGGAGTAACCGGCGAAAATTCGGCGTGGTGATTGCGTGTGATGCGAGTTAGTGTAGGTCACAAACGGTTGTACTATATGACATAAGCCACGGCGGACGCACGCCTCCTAGAAAAGACATCAACGCTGAAAGGTTTTTATTTTGCTACGAAGAAATTTCATCTGTAGAGCTATATTGGTTGTGACGTCACTCTCGCAATGAATTGTGACACGTTGAAGCTTTACACAACGTGTTCTTATCTTAGTCAATCTACCAATTAAGTAGCTTATAGATAATTGAAACCGGAGCACGCGACGCCTCAGAACTGCATAAAGAGTGTCAATTTCCGAAACAACTGCAGCGAATGAGTCAATCTCGATTCCTTTGTATATATTTATCCGTGTAGGTAGTGTTAATGCCGGCAACCGGCAACTATGTCGATCACAAAGCCGTGCGCGGGAGCGTGGACAAAGCGCTCTGCTATTGACCCTACTCCACGTGCATGTCCCCCGCCCCTTCGCCCCGGTGACGCACTGAGCGCATACTATCCACAGATTATGGCACTATTATCACTTTCATTTTTTTTATTAGTACTCTCTGACCAAAGTATAGACTTTTAGTCAAACTTTATGTAACAGTAGTCTGTTGTCTCGGCTGTATGCCTTTGCCTTTCCCAACAAAGGAAAGAACTAAAAAGAAGTTTTATGTAATATGTATAGTATTCGTAATTATTTATGTAATTCATTATTTTTAAAATCTTTTTTAGCTTTTTTTTTATTAAAACTAATGTTACAAAATAATATTGCAAAAAACAAAGGAAAATTTCGAAAAATTATTGTCCTGATGCGGGAAACGAAACCCCGGCTTCCGCAATCCAGGCAGATTCCTATGCCATTCACATCAGTTGAATAACTTGCGTTTGTTGACAATAATTATTCGAAATTTTGCTTACTCTACTTTGCTTAAAATATTTTTTCTTACATTTAAATAGGTATAATGTTCAAATAAAAATCAAATCATTCTAAGCTTAGGAACTATTTTGACCTAATGTTTATCATCAAAATATACAAGAAGTCATTTTTAATAATCACACGCGATATCTTTTCAGTACCTACCTACCTAACCACAACGCGGTTGCTACTAATTTACTTCGATAACATACATAACGTTATCAGTTCATTGTATAACTTTATAATATCATTTATAATTTTGATGCCACAGAAAAATAAATAGGTTTTGTTCTATTTAAAAATAATCAGTAATAAATAACCTACCACGTACGACCATGACTAGAAAAAAATTAAAATTTCTATAAAGAAATACTCATTTACGATCGTACACAATTTTTTTTTGTTACCACATTGCGGTTTTTAATTATTAGTTAGGTACTTCGATAACAAACACAAATATGTCACCGGTACTGATTACAAAAGTTCAACCAAATATGAAACAAAGGAAATAATATTGAAGCGTATTTAATATCTGATAAAAAGTGGGTTTTATCGATAATTTAATGACCTAGGTACACATTTGTCAAGGATAAATAGGATAGTTCAAAAACAGAAGATAATTAAACGATAAGTATTTGCATTTTCAAGTTTCCGTACTGGTAATGAATGTTGCCAGGAAATAAATATCTCAAAAACGATTTTTTTAACATAACATCTCGGTTAAGGTCTAATCGGCATTCAATAAGCATTTGTCAAGAGATTTCAAATGATATTTAACTAATCTATGTTTATCTGATTTCCGACCTTCATTAATAATGCCCCATATAAGACTAATACGCGTACGAATTCTTATGAAAAGTAATAGTTCTAATAACTTCCGTGTCAAGATAATAATAATATGCTTATGATTATAATATTACCTATAGACGAGGAACTATTATCACATTCTATTCAAATTAAAATATAATTTCGTAAATACCAATTTTGTCTCTATATTTATTTTGAAAAGCCATGTATAGGATTTTGTTTACATTTTATGACGCTACATAAAAGTAATAAATAAAAGGTATCATGTCCTAAGTTAACTTGGCTCCGTTCGATATAACGTCAATGGATTTTAAACTCTAACACTGTTGTTTAAGAAAGACAATGCCTTGTGTTAAAATCTGGCGGTGTACGTGAGCTAAATTCTTAAATTCGGCCACACCGTTACATTCGCTGGGCAGTAACAGGTAGCCGGTTCATATTACGCTAATAATCGCTGTCCGGTCTTAGTACATACCTACTTGCTATTTATAAACATAGAAAACTGTAACACCTACACGCTGAATCGTTTTGCTATTTATTAACAGCAAAATATGAGTGCGTTTTCCGAGGTTTGTAAGGAAAACAATAATATTCTTAATAAACATTTTTTTTGCTTATTGTCGCAGATTTCTTTTCATGAGATCAGATTTTACTTTTTGCGATTAGTAGGTTATTCAATTGCCAAAAATAGAGCGACAAGCATTGATGACGTATTTAATAAAATTAAAATCACAATGCAAATAAAAAAACGATCAACGATATAAAAATCACTATAAACACCATCTATGCAGTTAAAGTGTAAAACTACTTAAACTCGTATGCCAACACAGGCAAAAAACTAATTAAAACAACTGAAGTAGTAAAACAAAAAGTTGCATTATCTGTGGCGCGCCATTCGCCGGCCGGCGAACGCGGCGCGCATGCGTCACGTCACTCGGCTTATCATCATCACCATTATTGGACAATAATTAGTTTACAACTATTTGTACGCTCGGCGATAAGTGCTGACCCGCCATTGCACTCGGCAACGCTCACCCAAGGTCGATTACTGAAAATTCACTTCAATTTACTAACCGGACACGAGTTTATTAATTCGCTTTTAAGCGATAATGCCATTTATGTAACTGGTTTCGGGCAAGGCCGAAGCAAAAATCACGGCGAGTCATCAGAGTGCCTTTCCTGGCATTTCGTTTTTTACTGACCTCCACTTTTATGTAGGTATCAACTAGCAAGTGTAGGTACGTGTCAAGGAAGTCTTTATTTTCCCCACTAGTACAGCCCAACACGTCAAATTTCCTTAACCAATTGTCAACCTTGACTGTTTTACAACACAGAAGCAGTAGAAGAAGAAAAGGAATGTAGAGCACAAAATTTTGCTTCCTGCCCTGTTCCCAGGTCGGCGCAGTATGTTCCTTATTCCATTTAATATCGGTTAGACGTCTTTTATTCGCGACATTGAGAAATGCGTAATATATGGAGCAACTAGAAGCAATATTCCCGAAACCATTGCCGAAATTCATTTCGATTGCTCCAGATTGACCCATTACAGTTGCCAAGCAATCATTGCCAAAAAATTGTCCTTGTAAGTGCACCTTTATGTGCAGTCACTTTATTGGTGAATAAAAATTAAAAGTGATAGTTTCTACACGTTCACATGAAAGCGTAGTGTCGAGCGGTCGACGTTGTGCTATCATCGGTGCGTCTGCGCACATATAGCGTCATGCCAACATCGCGTGAACGTCACGTCACGATTAGAGCTGCGCGGGCGCTGGCTTCCTTATTGTGTCATATTTAAAACACTATACCGTTTTGTGTGTATTTGCTACAACAATAGCGATTGTTTTTGCCATCGTAAAATAAATATTCACCTTTCGGAATGGAACTAAACGTGAATATTTGGAATACCATTGTCCCCGTTCTCTCCCGCGGGTAGGTATTATTATACACAGCGACTAACTCAGAGATGTTAATGAACGTTAATAAGTACTTAATGTCAAAAAATGACAATTCAAAACTAGTCGCTATTCTTGCCGAGTCTATGGTCTAGATTATTTTTTTTTATTTGGTTCATTTATAACTCATTGTTGTTAACTATTTCATTTTAATTTTAACATTATATAAATTTTAGAAAAATTAGTACAAAGATTTTGGTGGTTAGAAAAAGAATTTCGAAAAATTATGATCTTGAGGCGGGATTCTTTTTCTAACCACCAAAATCATTGTTGTCTCTTATTTGTGCGGCAGTAAGATATTATTATAAAAACAATGATGATCAAAGTGCAGGCATTGAGCAATTTTAGTTGCCTGTGTAATCGCACCCTAACACCGGTTACTTCGCGGACCACTGTATAGGTATTAAATGGTCATATTTTCTCAATCCACTTTGTGCTTTCCTAGTAACAAGTTAGTGACCATCGATTGAAACCATTTGAAATTTTCGGGCAGTCTGAACGGCTGTTGACCGTAACAGCGCTATGTAGGTACCTACCGGCAAAATTAAATTACGTTTGCGTCACGCTCAGATAAAACGTAGTTCATATCAAAACAAGTTGACGATAACAAGCAAAACAAACAACATGGCATTATACCATCATCTTGTTTGTTTTTAATAACCAATGCGCACTATTTCCTCGTGGCGGTTCTGTAAAAATAACATCTTGTTGCGTCAAAAGGTAAAGGGAAATACTTAATAAAAATAGCGACTCAAAAAAAACTCAGCGACCGATGATGTGTTACTGTTCTACTCAACTTGAGCGGTACGAATCGAGCATTGATTAATAATCAATTCCATATCGCACAATTTGTACAAAATGTAGGCTTTAAAAAATCCATTTTGCACACAAAAACAACTAAGTAAACGACTCAAAATACAGAGCGGGTAACTTATATATTAAAATAGAGACTATTTTCTCAGCCACTCGAACAAATATCAGATCGCTCAAATATAATAAAGCTGCTCATTTTGTATCTTAAGTAGGTAACTCAAGTGAATGTTCTCAAGCCGCTGTTTTATTGATTTCTCATCAGGCGCACTTAGTAAAACAGTGAGCCAGGTTCAGTATTTTTGCCACTTAACTTTTTAACGCAGCGTGGTGACGGCAGAGCATCGCTGGGTGGTGACACTGGGGACGACAGAGCAGAATACAATGTCCCACCCCCATCTCTCCCGTAGGTGTCGTTGAAAGCGACTAAGGGTTAAGACAGCGATAATGGGCAGCAGCATTGCTCTCATACCACCTCGCAATGTACTTTGGGGATGTGTAAAAGCCGATCTATCGGAATGTTGTAGTGTGGAGCAATGAGCTCTATAGTCACGTTGGTGAGGTAGGGATGTAGGAGATGCTATAGTCCGACAACTTCGTGCGCGACCCTCCTGCGGTATAAGAGACCGTGGCGGGGACGGGGCACTCCAGATGCAGCGGGGGCAGGCGATGCGGGGAGGAGGGAAAACTCGAACCTCCCCGCATCACCCGCCCCTGCCAACATCCAGAGCGCCCCGTCCCCGCCACCGTCTCATACCGCAGGAAGGTCGCGCACGAACTTATCGGACTATATACCGATCTCTAAGAATGTTTTTGTGTGGAGTAACGAGCTCTAATAGTTACATCGATAGGAATGTAGATGCTAGTAAAAAGCTTGTTTACGATCGCGATGCTCGCCGGCCGGGCGGCGACGCGGCGTGACTCAGGCGCAGCGTGCTCGATTGAGCCGAATCCATGCGCGTAGAAGCCGGCTCTTGTAATGACGCCTCCGCAACGCGAAAGCCGCGTAGCTCATCGGAAAACAGTGCGTCAGACGCAGCCGATAACAATTCAGCGGCGCGGACGCTACGGTGTAGTTTCCGATGCTAATTCCAATTTGGGAATACCCTTTATCAAGTAACTTTGGTTAGTGTTTAAACGAGTGAGTGTAAATTAAGATTTTACTCATACATACATAAATCATGCCTACATCCTCGAAGGCCTAGGTGAATTAACGTTTCACCCACGTTCCGCCAATTAGCTTAGGTCCCAAGTGAAGGTGGCGAACCTATTGCCATTTATCGGGCACGGAAAAGCGGTACATTGCCAGGTGGTCTAAGAGGAATGCTGCTGCGCATTACCTACCCATCACTGTTTTTACCCTTAGTCGCCCACAGGAGAGTTGGGGATTCTGCTCCGCCGTCACAGCACAGCAACGCAATCCGTAAATAAATAATTACTTTGATCAATTACCGGCCTATTGCTTTCAAATCTAAATGCGTAGATCCATCCAGCTCACTTGAAATAGCACTCGAACCAACAACCGGTATCCGAGCGTCTATAATATGTCAGGCAATCTTCTTAATAAAAATGAATGGCTGTGCGTTTGTCTCGAGAACAGCTGGGCCGATGGGGCTGATTTTGATTTTGAAATTATTGTCTTGGGCCAGGCAAGGCAGGATAGGTGAGAAAGTATGTAAAAATTGCGAGGAAAATAGTAAAAACAACAGTTTCGTTTTCCTTTTTAAACTGCTTTCCTGGTAAACATTTGACGTAACAATGGGAACCAAATCGTAACCATGGCTACGGGATAATTTATATGCCATAACAACGTATGAGGTTAGAGCTAGTAAGATATATAATAAAAATAAAGAGTGCCCGCGAAATAAGGTCACCGGCAGGCCCGGAACCGGCTAACGGTATTGCTTACAAAATCGCGTCAAGAATTATTTTCACGTGCGCGGGCGCCGGTCGCGGGACCGTTAGCCGCGAAGGCTAACGTCGCCTAAGCTAACCCAACCACCGGCCGCTAAGTGGCACGGGGGCCGCTAATACTCGCCTCTCGGCTTACTTACCTAAGTTGTGTTGGTTACTTGGCAAATGTTGAAAAGTCTACCTTATTATTGTTGGCGTAGGTCGTTCTCGATTGGACCTCAAAGTTAAGTAGTCATGTTTTCAGGTTTTATATCGAACATTGTTTATAAAATTGATCTAATCACCAAAAGAGGTCAGCAAAATGTTGTCTTTATTGTTCGCTGTAATAATATATATACCGCCGCGGCATCCGCAATCTGAGAGGCTGGCTATACCACTCCGCCTACCTATTCGAATTCCGCATCAGAACGATGATTTATCGCTATTTTCTGACCTATTTTTCTTTGGAATTCTGGAATCTAACTTTTCAGACAAAAATCTCATAAAAAATACTAATATAGGGTAGGTACGTAGATCGCTTGATTGTTCAAAAATCGTGAACATATACATGTCCTAAAATAATGAATTTGACACCATCTATTCTCCGCAAAGCAAAGCATTAGTCTTGAAGGTGTCGAAAGCATTCTTTGTAAATACATCGGTTGCGGTTTCTATCGCCATTACGGATGCGGTACGTTTGTGGACATCGCAAATAGGCCGTGACTCCCGCGACGACTTGAGTTTAGACGCGAGCGTGAAAGTGCTGCCCTCAGCTACACCTGTGCTAACCGTATTTTCAGATTCACTCATTTTCGAAACAATAGGTGCCTTATAGTAACACCTGGCTGAAATGTCATAACAATGAAAGCTATTGTCTACTTTCGGAATACAATAAGACACCGTCACCGTATGTAGTCAATTCGCGAGCATTCCATACATACATTCATACATAAATCACGGCTATCCATCCCCGAAGGGACAGGCAGTGGTGAATTAACACACACGTTTTGCCAATTATGTTAGGTCCCATGTAAATGCATCAGGTATAATTGCCTTCTATCAGATACGTAAATTGCAGCAGTTTATTGCTAAGTGGTATAGAGAAACGCTGCAGTTTTAACCCTTAGTCGCCTTATACGTCACCCTCGGAAAAGATTGGAGGTGGTAACAATTGTACCTATTCAATTCAGCTCTGCCGTCACCACACGGCGAGGCACAGCAAAATGGACCCCGTCACGTAACTCATTCGTTTCCACTTGGCTCGTCGAACGAACGCAATGCGAATGAATCCTGCGCATCATGCAATTAACATCGCACTACTTGAATAACAGGCGAAAGCAGTTTTATGAGTATGACTTAAAGTAAATTACAGATGCGTTTTCCAGATTTTCCAGTTGAATTAAATCTGCGTTTTTTTTGCGATAGAACGAAAGACACTTACGCTAGCTCATGGTGAGTAGCGTTGCGTGGCATTGTTGCGTGATTCTTGGCGAATTTCACTTGCTCATGTTACCGGTGCGTAGAGACAAATTGCTTTCTTAGGTAGCCACATCGAATAGGAACGTCTTCAGGCCATTCGGTTCAATGACTAAAACCTACTATCAGATGAGTGGCCAGTCCTTCAAAACAATTGCCAACTATAGAATCAAAAATATTTAAAAATAAGTTGCAAACTAACGAACAAAAAATGTCTACATTTTTGTTTCGTAATATGCTGATAAGGTAGCAGCAATGTGGATACCTAAATGTGGATATCTAAATCCCCACATACTTTACTAAAAGACGTCGGCTTGTCTAGAACTTTCTTGAGTTCTGGACTGGAACGTGCGTCTAAGGCGGCTCTAATAGAGTGTTACCAAATATGACTGTCCAAAGAAAAAAGTCGGTGGTGAAGGTCGGGATGACTTGTTGTGAAGTGACCCCCATAATCCTATACTTTGATCACAAGTCCACAACCTCTGCATCACTAAGGACCTACCTAGTACCCGCACGTTGAATCCATGGAATGCTTAGAGCTTTCGTTTCCGGTCAACACAATCAGAATAAAAAATAAAACAATAACGGTTCAATGTTTCTAAGAGACAAGAAATAGAAATAGTTATACGAATAAATAGATGTATGCATTACAATAGTAATAAAAGCCAAACAACATGAGCCGACGTCGGTAAGCAAAAAAATGCTACAAACTGTTCGCGATTTATTATCAGCAATTAATATCGTTTCGCACTTGCAACGCGAGCGGGTGAATCTGATGCAATTACAAGTTTCTCCTTAGATAATTTACAGCTGCGGGCGAGTTTTTTATAGAGGTGTGTGAATGCTAACGGAACCGACGAGCATCGGCTATTGGCGAAGAAAACCATGGGAAGAGAAAACGCGTGTGCGCATAGGCTTAGCTGCATGTACTCGGCTTGACTACATAGCGTCGGAATGTGTTTTGCAACACTAGTAGGCACGGGGGGATCTAAAAAGGCCATTCACGCGATATCGCCAAAGCAATTCATTTTTCTGAATCTGTAGATCAATTTACGTTTATACAATAAATCTATTGTGGACCACTAAAAAGGCCATTTGCACAATATCGCCAAAGCAAGTCATTTTTCTGAATCCGTAAATCTCTACGTTTATTAATACGATAAATCTATTGTGAACCACCTTACAAATTCTTGCGTTCAATACTCCTAAACTGGTTAATTGAGAGTCAAGTCTACAGAGGAATTGTTCACCAAATATTAGCAGACCATTTTATGTAGGTACAAATCAAGCATATTTATCCCCGAAGGTTAGTCAGAAGTGAATTACTTAACACCCACGTTTCAAACTTAAAACTTTCTCATCAAATTCCTACCTAATGTTCTTGGATTTAAAGTTCAAAATAGATTGAAATTTGACATACATATTGTAGTGAACTAACGGGCTGTTGACAGTTTACTATAAAAACGATTGTCCGTCGTGATTTGGTTTCATGTCAGAGTTGAAATTGCAAAGGCTTAGGACTTTGCATTCTATGTCGTACCTGCTAAGGTTGAAACTCGATTAGAGATCTTAAACAGTTGTCTACAACCGGACGTGCTAAACTGCAAACCTAAAGAAAGAAAGAAGTACAAAACTTCGAAATAAACTTGTTATCCTAACATTCCTACGATCAATTTAGCGCGGCCCTTTCTGGGTCAGAGCCGCCGGCTATATCCGCCTTGCAACACCTTTTCCTGTCGCGTATTCAAGAGACGAATCGCGTTATTCTAACCAAGTTACACAAAAAATAAAAATAAAATTTGAATTGATCATTATCAACTTCGATTACACAAAAAATACTAAGGTGAAACTCAAAAATTTCAAAATTTATTGAGAAAACATGTTCTAATCGTTTTTTTTTTGCAATCGAAGTTAATAATGCTGGTTTCCTACATAACCAGGTACACTCAACTTGCCGGTCGGTTGGTTGGTTGGCCTATAATTAAAGAGTAGGCACGTATGTTTGATTCCAACAAAACTATTACGACTGCTCAGACTACTTCATTATCATGTACGGTTATTTAATTAATCATTCGAAGAGTTTATCTAGTCTTATCGCTTAAACAAAACAGTAGCAGATTCTGACCCATTTAAAACTAAATTTATTATAAGAAGCAAGACAATTGAATTAGAAACCTTAGTGTGAAGAAATTATAAATGACCTAACCTCGGGTATATTACCTTTTATTGCAACTATCAACGATCGTCATAAATTAAAATCAAACTCTATTGTAACTTAGTCGCGTTTCTCTTCAATGGATATCGCGTCGCTATTTGACCTATTTAGCTTACAATTATAATGTGTCCTCAATTCGCTAACGTCTTAAGTAGATATGAGACAGTACAACATTGACAAATATCTACTAGCCCCAATATAAAGTATATTTATTTATAATTATGTACTAATTATAAACATATAATTGTGTAATCAATGACACTTCAATGGGTGAACTTGTTTGAGTGTTTCTTTATCTATTTTTAAGGACGTAGTTGTAAAAACAACTTATCATTTTTATTCCGATCCGCAGACAAAATGGTGGAAGGAAGTTACACAGATTATATTAACTATTGTCTATTAAGAATGCAAACCAAAGCCCAAAGAATGACAATTAAATTTGAACTTGTACATTCAATTTATGCGACTGATCCGTCCAGATCGCAGAAAGAAAGTGTACTGACCATTTAATGATATCAAAAAACCGTTGCGAATTCAGAACGCGTCATGATCCAACATGTTATTTGGACGCTGGCGACGGTGGCACTAAGCTAGCTATATCGGCGGCACAAATCTTTTTTTTTATTAATAGAATGTTAATTATAGCGGTAGCCGAGATCCACGCTAGAGACCTTGATATATTTTTGTAGAACACATACAAGTGGCAGTGGTCCTCCCACAGCAGCGAAGGCAAGGTCGGCCCTTTGTGGCTGACCTCATTGCTCTCGCCTTGGAATAGTTACACGATTTATATTATGTACTCTCTTATCTGTGCAGCTGGCAGAACAAAGTGAATCTTACTTGCTGATTGGGTGTCTAATCATGAAATTATTGTTTATCGCTCGCTGGAGACCCGTGCGCCTAAATAGGCCATTTTAAGCAAAAGCAACCCATTTCCGGGATCCAAAACTGTACTAACGTCCGGACTCAAAGATGTCAATTAACGTTAATGAGTACTTAATACAAACATAAATCAATTCAAAACTAGTCGCTATTCTTGCCGGGTCTATGGTCTAGATTTAAATAAAACTTTTTGTGTGTTAAATCCTCATTAACATTAATTAACGTCTCTTAAGACGGCTGTTATCCTTGTAGAAACCCACAAACTGTTAAATCGCTACATGGGAATTGTTCACCTAACACAAATTGACTCTTAAACGACTCTTGTATGATTTGCAACGTGATTCGACGCGATCATTGAATGAATCGCCGCTGTTGCCCTTTTAGGGCCCCGCGACTCTGACAATGTCTTGAATGTTCCGAAACCGGAATCGTGCGTTTCGGCGTCACGCGCGCTGTCGCCAGTTGACTCAGCGGCGAAATTACTCGTTTTCGGGCCGCAGCTAACTGTATCACACACGACCGTTACCACGTGGGCGGTTGCCGCGAGTTACAGCAGTTACGACAACCGACGCCGCTCCTATTCAATAGGTGCGGTATTGTTCTGGCGAACAATGCGTTACGTTAGGCTGGCGGTTAGGCCATGGGCACTAGCGCTGCTTTCGGGTAGGTCGCGCACTGCTGGCTCCTCCGTGCTTCGGAAGGCGCTTAAGTCCCGGGTGTATGGGCAGGCGTTAACCACCAACCCGCACTAGGGCTGTGACGTGGGAGCTTGGGAAAAATGAAACAAAGATCCCCAAATAAAAAATATATTTTAGAAACAAGGGTCGTGGACAGAAGGCCCGTCTGATTATACTAACTTGACTTTGACTTTGAGTTCCTCCACGCTTCGGAAGGCACGTCAAGCCGTTGGTCCAGGGTGCATCTGCAGTCGTTAACCACCAATCCGCGCTGGGCCAGCGTGGTGACTTATGGCCCATTCTCCCTATATCCTTCCATCCATAGGGAAGGCCTGTACACAACAGTGGGGACATTTAAGGGCTGGTGATGATAATGATTTATATGTACTATATCCGGAGCAATCTTTACACAGCAATTTCACTACTCGTCGACAAACAATTACGTTAAGGGCTGGCGATGTTGACTCCTAAAGTCCACGGAAGAATCAAAGATGGCCGTTTTGGAATTGCATCTGTTAAGCGAATAGTGTTACGAGGAAAACGCGAGTGGAGGTCGCGTTTCGAATGCGGGCTGTGCGTCGTCGGTTCAATATCAACGGTTCTGGGTTAGTGGGTCACCGGGCCGGAGAGGCCCGCGCCCCGCTTAGCTCAGAACGACGCATCTCGAGGTGTCGCGGGCATTGCAGTGCACATCACTAGTGGCCCTTTTAACCTCCTTACTGCTAACCAGTCCTTAAAGTCCCCACTGCTGTCCGGCTTGCATGACCACCGAAACACGATGATATAGTAGTTTATCGCTTTGATCTGTAAAAATCTATGGAGTTAACAGTTAAATGCGATAAATCGCTTTATCGTATCGTGTTTCGGTGGTCATGCTAGGCGGACGGGAGCACATACAAGCCTTCCCTATGGATTGAAGGCTATAGGGAAAATGGGCCTTAGTCAAAGTCAGAGAAAGTCAAAGTCAAAAGAACGCATCCCGAGGCATCGCGGGCATTTCAGTGCACATCACTAGCAGTCCATTTAACGTGCCCACTGCTGGGGCACAAGCCTTTCTTATGGATGGCAGAATATAGGGAGAATGTATGCCTTAAATTACCGCGCTGGCCCAGTGTGGATTGGTGAGTATTAACGACTGCAGATGCATATCCAGGACCAACGGCTTAACGTGCCTTCCGAAGCACGGAGTAATTCAAGCTAATAAATATTTGGTCACCCATCCAATGACCGGCCTTAGCGAATATTGCTTAGTTTGGGCAATCTCAGGCCGAGCGCGATAAGCCACTGTGCTACCGAGCTGCTCAAAGCGTATTCAATCATTATTTTCCATCTTCATTGTACACGGGCAGTTAATCTATCGATTTCCTCATTACAACGCAGTGATGCAAACACTGTGTAGACTACAGAATACGCAAGGTGCCGTTTGGTTGCCTACGTTTCTTATGATAATGACCCGTTAGGTGTCGCAACCCAGAATTTAAAAGTACAATAAATTCAATCAGCAATGTGGGTCAACGTCAGCGGCCAGGAAACTGATATTGCGTAGCGCTCGCAAATGATGCAAGCCGCGAGGTAGGTAGGTACCAACGTTATTTTTTATCTACACAAGTCAGATAGTGGGCGTTCGGAGGTTCTAATCGGGGCGGTGACGTCACGGCGCGCTAAGCGAAATTATTCTCCGAACGACGTCATAGTGCGTCGGCGGGAGCGCTTCGCGTAGGCCGACGCGGCGATGACGTCACGGGCGGAGTGGACGGCCGGCGTCGCCCGAAGGCGCGGCGGACGCGGCGGCGAGGCGTGGGCGACGCGTGCCGCCCCGCCACACGTAAATAAAACTGCAAGCCGGCGTCGCTCTTACGTAATTGAACGTGAAATCTGCGCAAGGACGCCGCTGGACGTTTCGACACAGCGGACAGAGCAGCCGCGATGCCATAATAGCATCGTTCACGTAGTGCGCGCTTAGAAGAGTGAGCGTTTCACCTTGAGACGCCATTTAGTCGCCTCTCTATTCTTGGCTATCGAAACAGCAGCGAATACGCTGTGGGGGCGATGGCAGCACGCAGGCGTCGTGACCCAGCCTGACCCAAAAACTGGATGCGACCCACCGCACCCCGAGTGTGCTTTATAACGGATAAGGGAACCTGTTCGCAGCACGGACTGCCAATAGCACCGTTACTCGACTGACCCGAAGACGCACATCCACCGAGCCACTACATTGTGGATACAGAACGTTAATTAACATGAATATACCGCTACACCGTGACGCGGCCGCAGTTGCGCACTTTCCTAAACACACGCTTAGAATCCTAAGCAATGTAAAATTTACTATCTCGATTTCCTCGCTTCGGAAGCCGTTGGTCCCGACTGGATCTGCAGTCGTTAATACTCACCAACCTCACTGGGCCGGCGTGGAGGGCTGTGGTCTCCTTATATTGTTTCATCCACAGGGAAGGCCTGTACCCCAGCAGTGGGGACATTAAAAATGCTGGTGATAATGTTAACAACGCTTTGAGTACAACTAGAACTACGTAGATATACATTATCTAGGTTAGCCGGGCAGCGGGCAGGAGCGCGACCCGCGCCAAATAGGCCGGCTAGTCCTGTGCAATCGATGCCGGCCGGCCTCATAGTCCAATTTTACTATATGCAGTTTACACTTTACACCGATGCGCCGTAATACGTATGACCCGACTAGCCCACATTCACGGATAACTCGCCAGCTCTGTTTGCGGAAGCGTCACGCGTAGCTTTTGAAATATCAAAATGGCGCCCGCCATAATAATATTCAATTAATTTTTGATCGTAATTATTATTTGTCTAGAGACCGATGAATGGAGAGAGTGATTGGGATGACAACATTCCATTGCATGCTGCTCAAGGTTTTGGCTTAGGTTTTACAGCCGGCCGCCTGCCTTACACCAAACCTCGCTGGGTATGCTGTTGTTGGTGGTTTGCTCTCCACCATTCTGGTGCCCCAAGGTGCTTTGGCTCTTCCGTGCAATGTTCCTTAGGCCACTATTACGACACCCGTGGTACACAATGTGCTAGCTCCGACTCGTTGGTCGGAGCTAGCACATTCTACGTAATTCCTTCGCCCCCAGCCCCACTAGCTAAATGGTTATCTTATGGAACGCATAGAAAAAAAAGTATGAATTATTGTTTTCTCTGTAATACGTTAGTTTCATACATTTGTAATCTATCCATCCGAATAGATTGGTCACTTGGCTAGGGGGGCTGGCCAGCAAGGAAGATGACAGTGTTAATTGATACTCAAGTCTTGATGAGAATAACTGATATGACGTACTCAACGTCATGAAATGGCTGCCCCGAAGAGAATTGGTGCAACAAAAAGCGCCGGTGCATTTCGCCTTTGCCGCCCGAATGTGGGTCACGGATTTTCGGGGCAAGGTTGGCTTGCAGCACGCGCGGCCCGCTTCCACTGCATCCGCCTCGCGGTCCACCAACTCGTATTCGCTGATCGCAAGGCCGTGGCCAGCCTAACCGTACACATCCGATTGGAATTTGGAATCGCAAATTCAGCGGCATCACCGCGAGCGACGAACGTGACTGCAGCGATGCAGTGTCGACACTCGCTCTTTGCTTGTAGGTACGTTTGCTCCGCAACTAGGTCACGAGCCGTGACATGCCTACTAGAATTGCTAGATAAAGGGGGGATGTAGATCGACATCTCTCAGCGTTGTAATGTTACGTGACGACAATGAAAATTATTTAGCGAAGCGGTTAATTTCGCGAATCACTAAAATTTCACGGTCTACATTTTAGTTTTCTACGGTTAAGGGGTGAATAACGGCTTTTATTAATATACTTTGACCTTGTACTTTCTGATTATTTGGCCTTGTACTTGTATATCCCCTAAGGGGCAGGCAGAGATGTTTTAACACCCACGTTCGCAAGTTATATGTTAGGACCCATGTATGGTGGCGAACTTTTCTCATAGTGTCGAAAATTCTGTTTTAATATAGGACTAAGTTAAATAAACACCCCATGCGTAGATACGCCTACATAATGCTTCATGATTTATTAGTATCTGCAATTCTTAATTTATTATTCTATTATTTAGTCATACTAAAACCTACACTACTTGGGTGGTGCCTATTTAGTATAAATCACTTTGCGCTTCTTAACTCCGAAAGATATATAACTCAAAATAGCATTACTGCGACAGTAAGTCTTATTTTCCTAAATTTAGAATTCACAGTATTTCCAAGTACCTACTTACCTAACATAACAAAACATTAATCCCGATACTTCTATCTATTGTTATATTGGTAACTGAATACTAAGTTGTCAATAGTAACTGCGGATTTACGTCTCTGTATGAAAAGTTTTCGTTTATGCCAGTGATACAAGCACTATATTTAGATTTGAGCCTTCTAAATGTCTAGCAGCTTCTGTAAGCACGGCTGCGCAAGGAATCAGTTCAACCCACCCACGATTAGTGGTTACATAGTCTATCCGATATTTAGATTTGGTCAATTTAGAAGTTGTGAATAATAATTAACATAACCTATGTTACATTTTGATATTTGTTTTTCCATTTAACAGATTGTTTATTTATAAAAGCGAGCATTCAAAAATATAGATGGTCAAATTAATACATACATACATACATAAATCACTCCTATATTCCCGAAGGGGTAGGCAGAGGTGAACCAGCACCCGCGTTTCGCCAATTATGTCAAGTCCCATAGGTGGCGAGCCTATTGCCATTTATCGAGCACAAAAGTCGCAGTAAATTGCTAGGTTATACGAGTATAAGAGGAACGCTGCTGCCCATTCCTTAGCACTGATTTATCCTTAGTCGCCTTGTACGACACCCACGGGAGAGATTTGGGATGGTGACAATTGTATTCTACTCTGCCGTCACCATACGGCCAAATTAATACTGGGTAGATTACAACAATAGATATGAACATTTTTAAGTCACAAGTTCTACAGTTGCAGTAAATGTAGCCGTCTGCATTTCTAGAGTGCCTTTCTAGTGATTCTATAGATAGATAGATAGCCTATTAAGTATATGCTGAATTGATATGATCATAAATGCTTGCATAATCATTCCCCTTAGCGTCACATCACGCGCGCACACAGCGACAGAAGAGGCGTACACAAAATCGCGCTCAATGCGCCTGAGTTCAGTTTTAAGGTGAACTGACACGCATGACCTGCCGCCGACAGTACGTCAAACAGACGATATCTAGCTATTGACCTATTTAGCCGGCACGGCTGCCACTCGGCAACCGAATTGACTATGCATGCGTGGCTACGTGAGCGCAGCAGTCCCGCTGCATACTTAATACCCAAATGATCGGTGTACGTCTATCAGCGGCGATTTCCTGCCGGTATATTTTTGTCCGCGACCCGACGCACTATCTTTAGATGCATCTGCATGCGACACATTTAAAGAACCGACAAGTAATGTCCTGGCCGCATTGAAACAAGCCCCTCTAAACAAGTGGCCAATATATTCGGACGAATAGAATACAAATGTATGAAACTGACGTATCACAGAGGAAACAAGACCGTCGTGTCAAATGTAAGATAATTTGTGAAAAATGGACCACTTGTCTAGGCCCCAGCCCACGTAGACGTGGACAAAATTTCTTCGAGGATAAGAAAATATTTACTCCCACTAAATCTCGTGACAAAACACTGTCAAGCGGTCAAGACGTGGACAAAATCATTGTCCACGTCCCATGCTAGCCCTGCAGGACAGTTGATACATTGAAAAGACAGAGAGCAAACTACTTAATCTCTTTTTAACGCGATAATCAGAGGACTCGAAACCGGTTTTGAGGTGTGGACACTCCTTGGCAAATTAAGTGGAAGTGTGTCAGTCAACTAATGAGGGTCACACTGATTCAGAAGCGTAGTATTAAGCTAGCAACCGATTGAGACACTGACGAGAACGCCCTTGCTAATTAACCTGCTTCGAGTTATACTCATTAGACTCCATATACTCTGCGAGTAAACGTGCTTGACTACTGGACGTTTGAGTTGAAGTTTAATTATTAAAGATAAGGACTGTACTAGTTACTGAAAATTACGAGAAACATTCTCAGACCTGCCGATCGATTCCGTTTTCTTCTGCGAAATTCAAGATCTATATTTCCCATACACCACCTCCTTAAGAAGACAGACAGAACTCACCGGGAGCCGCAGTATTGGTAGGCCCACAAGGTGCACCGACGATCTGGTGAAGGTCGCCGGAAACTGCTGGATGCGGGCCACGCAGGACCGATCGGCTTGGAGATCCTTGGGGGAGGCCTATGCCCAACAGTGGGCGTCTCCGGGCTGACTGACCTACTCTAGTCACATTCAAAACCTTGAACAAGTCTATTCTACTGCCGTTTAGGAGAAATAGTAGAAGATTTGCAGAAAAAGCAATTGATAAAAAAATTAATGTTGTCTCTCCAAGTATTGTTTAGTTAACTTTAGTTTGAAAGCAGCCTTATTGGAGCTTTTTTACATTCAAAATGGCTTCCTCATGAATCATAACACACGCATTGGAAGCACACTTTTATCGTGATCGTATTGTTTTTCAAACTCGAGGCATTGAATCGTGAGTGCATTGTCATAAGTTTTCGGACGACAGTCGCCGGTTGCACTTAGTTTTGAAATGAGTACTGCTCAATGTTAATACAAACAAGACCGCTAAGACGGAAAATATAGAGCTCATTTTCCATATTCCAAAAATGTATATAACTTAATTTTTCTTGATTCCAAATGTAATACCTAATATATGATTATAAATCAATTTGCCCAAAAGCTCGACTTGCACTTATCGTAAGGCAGAATAGTAACAAGGTTTCAGCTGCAGGATGACACTGATTTAAAGTGGACATGTTAATGAGGATTCGAAAAAAGTTGATTTGGTTTCCGTATAGCCACCCCAAAACTTAAGCAGGTACTAGGCACTAGTGACGTTCAGAAAAATATGCAATCGAATTGCGATAATTTCGATCGATTCGTTCGGTGCAACACGATCGTTTTAGATTGTAAATCATCTACAAAGTTGCGATATGCCAATATCGCAACTCTGTATGTAGTTGATTTTACAATAATTTTAATTTTAAATAATTGCAGAGTCGATTGCTGGTTATGATTAATTATTATACCACCAGTTTGCGTTGATTTTACGCATGCAAGTTGTATGGGACTTACTAGAGCTTTGTTGCCGAACACCCGATGACATATTTTCCCTCTCTTTTTCTCACTTAACTAGTTCCTAATCACTTGCCAATCACTACAATAAATAGGTATATGTATTGCATTTTATTATTAAACGAATAAAGTCTTTACCTTTTTTTTGTTCAAATGGATTGTACCACATAGAAGACATAATTAGTAGATATCGTCGGCCAATGCCGGCCGGCATCGGGTACGTCCGACGCCAAACGCAGACATTAGGTACACTCCGTTTCATGACAGAAGTCTCTTGGCTTAAACCTTAACTCTAGAGCGAAAATATTGTTATAGGAGCGACTTCTTTTGTCGAAACTTTATATTGCTGGCGCACGCTCTACGCATCATGGACGCCCGCTACTGGCTGAAAATCGCTCGACTTTCGATAGAGCAAATTGATTTATGACGTAAAGTTTAAAAAGCTAGAATTACTATAGAGTTGCTTGAATACTAGATTGTGGAGTTTTACGGTTTTTTTGTGGCGAACCTTGGCTAATTAATAATTGTGGCAAAAACATCGCAAATGTGGAATTCTTGTTGGCATAGGTACACCACACCAAAAATAGATAAGACCATAAACATCGTAACAAAAAGAAACCTAATAAACCTGTTTCATATAAAACGGCGTTATTGTCGGTCAATCGATTTGGAATACTCGAATTGCGCCTTTCAAGGCACCTATGGGGCAACATTTCGACATTAGGTGTTACGGGCGTAGATAATCCGTTTGCCGCGGAGTCGCAACATCGATGCGCAGCAGAGCGACCAGAGGTTTTGCAATCCGGGTGTCTATGGCGGCCTGGCATTGGCCTGTCTTCGCCATATAATATTTCACGTCTAGGGTCACCTTTTTTGCGGAGAGGTAAAATGCAGTATTTACGCAGAATCACTCATTCTATCGAATGAATGTGAATTTTTGACAACCACTCTTGCATTTGACACGACAGCCGCCATATTGTTTTCTAAGCAATACGTCAGTTTCATACACTTTTATTCATAGCCACTTCTCCAAGCCCCAGTTCCGGCTTTCAACGCCTTCTACAAAAAAAAAACGCGCCGAATCTGTACTCACATAGATAAAAAACGGCCTCAGAACTTTTTTTAACAGCTAGACCAGAGACCACTCTCCTGGCGGCCATGTTTAACGGGTGAAAGTATTTTGGGCATTGCGAAAAGAAATCGTCCAAACGCGACGGTGAGAAAATTGAGTGAACGGGCAGTCGCGGGTGTGTGGTGAATGTGCACTTACCCAAATACGCCAGTAATGTGAAACACTTGAAAAAATGGCGTCGTTCCAAATTCCGAATTATCGCATAACGATGCGGTAAATGCCCAAGAATCTGCACTGGGCCAGCGTATGGCCCATTGTCCCTATATTCGTCTAACAGCAGCAGCGTTCCTCATAAACCACCTATAAATATAATTATGGTGACTAACTGCTCCGATAGATGGCAATTACAGACACATTAAGATTGTCGGTATGACTACCAAACGTAAAAAGGCTCTTTTTCGACCTTTTTGAAAATATTTTATCTAACCGCCCATGATCTTCTTCTATTTTGTTTACATTTCGCCTCTCGCTATAACGGCTGAAGTGTTGTCGACTTCCGAGCGCGCTGTTTGGGAACGGCCATCTAACGCGCAATAATTACTCAGTGTTATCATGTCAAAGTCACTAGGCAACTTTCGCCGGCAGCGAGCGCAAGTTTCGCCATCCAATAAAGCAATTGTGCAATCGTTGTCACTTTTTACATAACACCGCACCGCTCGACGGAATGCTGTTCCGCTGCGGAACAGCACAAGAACTCGATCGCTGATCTAGTTTCAAATATGATTCACTTCTGTAATTTTTTTAATGTTAGATAAGGATGCTCTTGACCTTGGCCACCTCGGTGAGGTACCGTACATTCTCCTAATATTCTTCAATCCATAGGGAAGGCCTTTGCCCAGCAGTGGGGAAAATAAAGAGCAACAATATTGACCGATTCATTACAATTAAAACTTGATGCGCAAGTTGCGCAACAACTTTCTATTCACTGTTTTTATCTAAGACAAGGGCAAATTTTTCAATGCTCCGATAACAATTATCTGCGATATCAAATAGGCAGCCGGTATAAAGTATTTTAAATGCTATTTAATATTGTAAACTTATTTTTTTTTACCACAAATTAATCATGGCAATTACTAGCACTTTATTTTTATGCAAGCAGCTAGGTATAAAATTAATACGCTTTTTACGTAGACATTTAATTATTTGACTCAAAAAACGATATAACTTAATATAAAATTGAGAAATCAAGTTTGGTAATTAAAACATTATACAGGTGCTAATTAAAATCCCAATTTGAGTAATTTTCTCAAACAGGTTAGTGCATTAAGGCCGCAGCTTATAAATTTGTTAATTGCCATTAATTACTCAGTATCACACCCGACATTAAAGTGCATAGGTATACATTGTAATGTAGACTATTTAACTGTTAGCTTCAATAACCTATTGGCTTATACAGAGTGAATTTTTCAAGTGAGCGTGGATGGAAAAATCTGAAAATATGAGGAATAGCAAAAAATTATGGAAGAATTAGTTTCATAATAGCGACACTGTCGAATGGTTACACCATGTAATGTAAATATAATAATAATAATGCAAGCTGTGTTTTTTCTTCTTCAAAATCAATGGATTCGCTTTCTGACTAGGAATATTGATTTTCAAAAATCCAATGATGCAGTTTTAGTTTTCATCAAAAATTCACCCTGTATACAGTGTCATGATTGACAATGTTGAATTTACTTGCCGTTGCAAAAAGATGTAGAATTCGAACACCAATTACAGCATGATGCCCAATAAACAACTTTCATTGTTCCGTCCGTACGTACAGTTAGAGGCACCTATACACTCGCACGAAATCGCTTAAAAGTGAAAGTATTATGATGTGATCAGTATACCGGCGCGGGCGCACCCGGTACCACTGTATATTTATTTTCTACACGCAACCAATAGCAATGATGGGATACTATTTACAATTGCTTAAGTTAATCTATCTACCCGATAGATGGCAATAGGCTAACTTAATTGGCGAAAAGTGGGTGTAACTGTAAATACACCCCTGCCTACCTGTTTAGGATTTATGTATGTATATAGAGAACCTCAAAGAAAGCCGTAACATTCCACACTTCCCCTTATTTATTAGTGTAAAATAGTCTACATACTTAAAATTGTTGTCCTTGTAATTTTCGATAAACTTGTTAAAGTGTCCATCAAATAATACGATCATACAAAAATTAATTGTTTCTGAACACGTTTACCCTACTTACTTAACCGGCCAATTACTTCACGAAACATGTTTCATGGAAAAACTACCAGAGATAATTATGGGGTCATTACCAAATAGTCAATAGCAATGATATCGACTCGGTTTGTTTAATTTAATACTATGTATAAAACACAGAGCCTACTTAGACACAATCGAAGAATATTTCAAGAAAAGTTAAACGGGTCATTACAAGTGGTTAACGATCGAGGCTAACTACCTTTGTCATCAGTTGGAGATTTATTTATCGCTTCTGACGGCATAGAGTATGAGCGATGATGATCAAACCAACTTATCATCATACCTTGCATATTAGGTACCGTTCCGGGTATTCTTGGGAATCACTAAACAATTATACAATTATGAATTTTTGATACCACATAAAAACTATTGTGATATCAAAAATTCAAAATTGAAAAATTCATTTTCGAAATTTCCATAAATTTTCCTTCATTGACCGAAAACAAATGAAAAACTATTTCGATTTTTATAACATCATAGTATTTAAATGACTTTGTTTGCAGAGTATGGGTTATTTCTGTTACATGTTTTAATTCACTATTAATTACTTGCTTCCAAGAAACTACAGCTTTAACTAAAACACCACAAACTGTTTTCCTTGAAAACAACAACATAGAGTAGGAAACATTTTTTATTAAGTATTACCGTGTCGGTCGAGGTTCGTCGTAAAAACAAAAGCATCAGGTTTGACATACTGACCTCCATTCCGCGCTTGGGTTACACGTTTGGTTTCTCCTATTATTCAACTAAAAAGGGTGCCTTGAAAATGGCTGCAAATCACATCCTCTCGTAACTCCACTAACGAGCTCTTGTACAGCATGTTCATAATGACCACCTTTGGAAAATGTGACCTTTCCATTGCTGTTATGCGGAAAAGCAATGTCATGCACGTGCAAATGTAATGAGCACACTCTAAAAGATATAGACTTGATCACCTCTATGCGCCGGCAACTACATAATGAAACGTACCAGATTTGAATCGTACGACATTCACGACTAGGTCCAAAGTCCAAGACGAGACACTCATCGCGCTCCGGACACGTTATCAATCACGGGCCGTCACTTTACCTTGTGCGTTCCACAATTTGTAATTATCCTGTACAAATTTACTCTGAGAATGACGTGCGTGAGGCAATGATTATTCAGATTTTCCGTTTTGGTATCAATATATTTATGCATAATAAACTTTTTGATACACGGCCGCGGTGAATCCCAGTAATTTAATACATATATCGGACAATGCTCGGGTATTCCCTTGCTTGCACACGACCGAGATAATGGTACCTCGAAATACATTTCGCAATGTCGTCATGAGGCCAATGAGGCGTAGGGGGGGGGGGGAGCGGGTGACAGCCTCATCTCAGCCCAGTTGCAGCGGTGACGTCACAACCACGCGAAGGTCGCTGTATCGATCTCGTGCTCACGCCCACTTACTTACTACCGGTGCATGCATGCAATGTTATACCTCTTACGTATAGTATAAGTGTACTGTGTAACAATTATATGGTCCAATTAATACCCACGATCCAGATTGGAACTTGCTTATTAAACGGTGCAGATATTGTGCGGTAACACTAAGCTGCAGTAGTGATTGATGCCCTAAATAAAAAACCCGGTCATAAGCAAAGTCTGCAGTATATGAACACGTCTTGGACGGACCCAGCCATACATAAAGATTAGACAAATTCTAGCAAAACAGAATACATAATATATAAAAGTGTTACTTACCTTGAATATAAAATGAGCTATTGAAATAAATAAATACCCCAATTCCAATAGATATAATGGCTGGAATATGATTGGAAAATGAAAGTTGTTATTACTATGTTCCTTGCAATTTTCCCACTATTTTCTCACCTTTCATGCCTTGCCTGGCACAAGACAATCATTTCAAAACCAAAATCAGCTAAATCGGTCCAGCTGTTCTGTTAGTTAGTTGTTAGTTTTAGCGGGACAAACGCACAGCAATTAATTTTGTAAATAAGAAGATAATATAAGAAGATGTGCAGTGTGAAGATGTGCTCATGCATATATAAGAGAACATTATAATAAACCCAGTTTCTCTTGTCCGCAGGCGCCGATAGAGCTGAAGAAGAAACTCGACGAAATAAGACTGCTGGAGTCGCGGAAGTCGGCCAGGCTGGCCGATGTGGACACAGACTTCGCCAGGCTGGCCGACATGGCCGGCGACCGCCGCCGCGCCTCCGCCACCATTGAAGTGCCTGCCCATCACATGCAAGGGTAAGTAGCTACTCTAACCTTCGTCAAAGAGAGATACTACAATATTTAGATACAACTACATACATAAATCACGCATATATCTCCGAAGGGGTAGGTAGAGGTGAATTAACACCCACGTTTCGCCTTAGGTCCCATGTAATGGTGGCGACTGTGGCGAGCCTGTTGCCATCTATCACGTGGCACGTAAATCGCAGTATAATGCTAGGTGGTACAAAAAAAGTGTTGCTACCCATTACTCATCGCTGTCTTAACCGTAGTCGGCTTGTACGACACCCACGGAAGAGATGGGGGTGGTGACAATGTATTCTGTTCTGCCGTCACCACACGGCATTAACGGCATCGTAATATATCACACCCGGAACATGAACTCTTGATGATTGAAATAAATACGCTTGCGTCGACACAAACCTTGAGCGGTGACCTTAAAACAGACAAGCTTATTAATTTCCATAGATTGAAACACACGTCACATCATACAGCGGCCACTCTCACTGTGATTGGACCAAAAACGCATCGGCTAAACAGATTCAATGTATCCGCGAAGGTCATCCAAAAGATCCAGTTAAAGCAAACCTGTCCCAAGTGGCTAATCCAACAATGACAAATGGCCACGCTCAAATTGATGGGGGGCAAAGGAGTCACGAGGCGGTCACAAGCAGGGATACGGGTTTTGTAATTAATATCGGCCTAATCGCCTTGAGTGAAATAGCCTCGGCTAGTAGAGGCCGCTTCTCTATGAGTGCTCACGCAATTGAATTTTTGCGAACCGAACATTACAACACATTGCTTTAACGGTACAGAAGCACGATTCAGAAAAAATGAACTACTACACACTGCAGCTAATTGCGCCCGTGATTTCGAAATGAGGTCAGAAAGACTAGCTAATGAAAAGATGAAACTTAAACTCTAATAACGGAAGACGGGTAATGGAATTAGTAAACTTGTTAACGAAATTGCCTCAGCCTCGTTCCGAATGGAAACAAATGCTTTAGGGTCGTAGCTTAGAGACATAAACGTTACCCTTGAGCATGAAATGCGAGGAAACCTTTCCAAAGGTCATACTAATTTGAGTCGTGATGTACCGGAAAATCCCATTATTGCTGCCAACCAACGAAAAAGGAGGATTGGAACAGTACAAAATGACAGTCACGATGAATAGACATGTCCCATATTGGACTCTATGCCAGCTACACCGTAGAATAAGTTTCTCTGCGATTTCTTATTTTGCATGCGGACTTACCTTTCACGGATTGAATAAATCTGCGGTTTTTATATATAACACACCGGCGGAATGCTCTCCATTACTCAGCGCAAAATTGCCTCCTCCAAATCCGACCTCAAAGGTGATTTGGTGAATTTGGAGAGTGGCTCTGAGGCATTGTGTGCGTGGCGTGTATTGTGGTGGCTTACCTTGCAGGTAGGTGTAATCAGTCGCTCGTGCATCGAAGTGGGGCCGGGCGGGCGCGTTGCGAAACGCGCGCCGAGTTAGAAACTGGATGGAAGTTAGCGCGGAGTACGGGTGTGTCCTTGTCACACTTGCCTACATTCTGCGGCCGGGCCCCCGCCCGCGCTCCTCCTCACACCCGCGCACCGCAGGGGCAGACAATGCAACGTTGTGAGAACGATTAAAAAATTCCATTAGATTACATTAACTATTGTAGGTAATCACAAATCAAGATTTAGCGAAGCCACCTTTGAAGAAATCGGCGCAACTGTCGCTGGATCTTGCGTTGCGAATTGTGCTCACAACAAAACCGTACATTTCTAGAGGGGGGTCAGAACTTCAAACTCGTTGCAACATTCAAGAAACGACTTCAAAGGCGGCGACGACGTGACGCTCGACGTAAAGTTTCACTTTCCATCGTGATCATGGTGAGAGGCGAGACCTCAGCGCGGTCCAAATTTCACAACAGTTATCTATACTTGCAGCGTCACAATTTACTGTACAGCGAACAAATATTTAGCTTCAACATCTAATGATCTCAATAATCACGAACAGCACACATAATATTCTGCTCAATTGCAACATAAAGAGGAGGAAAGAGGTTATTGAAAAACTGCAAGCATTAATTCATCTTACTAACAGAACAATGAAATGCTTTAAACACGAAGCACAAATATTGTAAAGTGTAAACGTGTCATCAAGAACATTTAAAACTAATGACTGCTCAACTATGCGACAAAAGCTTAAACTGCCTACTCGACATTGTCCATGTCAACATCTTGTGGCCTTTTAAATCTTCACGTAACATAATCTCGTGATAACTGACCTTCTACAACATGCGGATCCGGAAAATAAGTAAAAGATTTTAACATGTCGTCGTTACTTTTATTTAAAAGCCAGCAGTTGATATTTAACTTGCTCCCATTTACAGAAAACCTGTTCAAACTGTTCAGAGATCGCTGGTGTCCAAATTTATAGGCATCATTAGATGCTCGAGTGGCAACAATGAACACTGCTTGATTGATCGCCCACCTTGACTCATCTACCTCAATGACAGAACGTTCCCATTTTATCATAGATAAGATTGAAGTCGTATTCGTGATTGGAGCAAATTTCGCAATCTCGGCACCGGACTACGTCGAAGTGAAAGTTTGCCAGCATTCGTTTTCTTTTGATTCGACGCTCGTGGAAGTGGCTTTAATAGTTTCTATTTCGCTGAGATTTGTAGCCGCACCGGTGTAAGAGACGAATACTCTTGAATAGTCAACGAAACTGCAGTAAAACACTCGATTTGGCATATCTGCGACAGAAAAAAATGTATTACAAATTACAAAATTCAAAACGCCACACTTTGCCGGTGATACTTGGCGCGGCACCACCTGACACAGTGACCTAGTTTCAAAACGGAATGCCGCACACACTAGCTGAAGTGATATCGAACAATGTGCGCCCTGAAGCGAGACCAAAATAATCAATGTAACGAATTTATACTTGCTAATGATTTTGACTTTCGTTTCTATCGGCGGTAGGCTTCGGTGACGTCTATGGGAGTGCGCGTAAATTAATTCACCTTGGGCTCTGATTCGTATTTGAACAGTAGTGACAGCTTGGCTAGGCGTCCGTTCCGTGTGTGGACGGCACTTCCTTAGTCGGCTAGTAGGGCGGCTGCATGGTCCGCATTCTGATGTCGCAAGCACAAACCTTCAAACTGTCACCTGTGTTGATATGGTTCGCCTTGTTCATGGTTTCAATGTCAGCTATTATTGTTTGAATTCAGATTTCTTTATTCGCAAATATTAAATGTGATAAAAAGGAATGGGCAACAGCGTTCCTGGTACTACATTTACTTATTTTATTACTGCCATTAAAGTTCTCGGTGAATGGCAATGAGTTCGCCCCATATTACAATGAAATAAGCTGGCGAAACATGGGTGTTGATACGCCTCTGCCTGCCCTTTAGGGAAAAGGCGTGATTTATGTATGTCTATGTATGTTTATAAATATAAAAACGTCCTTTATTATTCACCTAATATAAAGAAAATCGCAACCTTACTACAAAACACGGAACGGATTCAAGACCTAACCAATATCGTAACTTCACAAAGCTACTATGCAGTTTTATAGCTATTGTAGTGCATGAACACTACATGGGTACTAAAGTAAGGACACTGGTCCGCTTTCCGCTAGAGCATGGAAGCCTTACATTGGCTTACATCCCGCGAACGTTTACATAACATGCAAAGAGAATGCGCTCAGCGGTGGAGGGGCCACACTTTCACAGATACGTTTGCTTTCGTTCGAGTCGGCCCGTTAGCTCATTCGGCAGGTGCTGCCTCCGCCTAGAGAAAGTGTTACAACAGTAACTGTAGTCAATATTATGCAAACTTAATTGAAATAACACTGTTCCAGCCCAATCCTCACCCCCTTTGTTACGATGACAGATGGAACACAAGGAGGAATGAATTGTAGTCAATATTATGCAAACTTGATTGAAATAACACTATTGCAGCCCAATCCTCATCACCTTTGATAACGATGACAGTTTGCAACATAAGAAGGAATTGATAGCAGCTTTCCTGGTGAACCATGTAGCAAATTCATGTGAAATTGTATTTGATGGTGATAATATTACACTTGCCTCGAACAATGCCTTGGTAATTAAGTAGTTAGTACAATTCAAGCTAAGCAGCGTTAAGAGCTTAATTTACTTCTAATTTGGAAATTAAAAAATATGAAATTACTGCGATTAACAGTGTCCTGCCCGGTGAATGGCAATAGACTCGCCTAAGACTGGCGAAATGTGGGTGTTGAAACACCACCGCCTACCCCTTAGAGGGAAAATGCGTGATTTATGTATGTGTGTGTACGTAAATAATTAACCGTCTCTCTCCAGACTTCGTACCAAGTAATGGTGCATCATAAATCGTTTCCATTACACACTCGCCGATGCCGGGAATCAGCCGATTACTCACCAAAATGTTCACCTCACATTTGACTTTCCTTCAGCCGACCCCAGAGGTTATTCCACTGCGAAAATGGAACAAAAACCGTTCTTGGAACTTGAACACAATACTAAAGAGATTCCGCCCGCTAATGGCTGGTTGATTGTAGCCTAGTGGAATCAGTGTAGCCACGGCAGTGTGACAATTGATAATGTTGGCACGGCCAAGGTCACCTACGCTGTGACCGGACAGCAGCCAAGCACCTCAGACATACATAAATCACGCCTGCTTATCCCGAAGGGGTAGGCGGAGGTGAATCCACACACACGTTTCGCCAATTATCTAAGGTCCCATGTATTGCAATCTGTCGGGCACGTAAATCGTTGTATATTGCTAGGAAGAACGCTGCTACCCAGTACAGTATGGCTGTCTTTCCCTTAGTCACCTAACGGGTCCGACGCGGGAGAGACATGGGTTTCATCGCTGTCTTTACCCTTAGTCGCCTTGTACGGCACCCGCGGGAGAGACAGGGGTGGTGACCATTGTATTCTGTTCTGCCGTCGCCACACGGCAAGGCGACCAAC
Source organism: Cataclysta lemnata (assembly GCA_963931975.1). Lineage (NCBI taxonomy): Eukaryota > Metazoa > Arthropoda > Insecta > Lepidoptera > Crambidae > Cataclysta > Cataclysta lemnata. The sequence goes on from OZ008342.1 coordinate 14,794,254, forward strand.
CAAACACGTCTTCATTTGTTTTTTGTCTACCAAAGATCAAGTTCATTGCTTCGCTTTAACTATACCTGGCGTCGAGGATATATTAAACAATGAATACTTTACAATACACCTCACATTACTTTAGAGAGCGATGATCCTTCGGTTGCATAATGTGGATGTTTGATTGTGCAGCCCAAAATGGCGGGTATAATTCGAGTCCGTCTATCTCGAGCAAATGGCGGCGAGGTTGGTGCGGGAGGCGCGGGCGCAGATGACGCGCTCCGTTCGACGCAGCAGGGTTCGCGATGACCTCACCTCTGTCCGGGGGGGAGAAGGGGAAAGGGGGGGCGGTGTAGCTCAATAGCACCGGACCTAGGTTTTTATCGCGCGAAAAAAGCGCGCCACGACCTACGCCAACACCCGCAAAAACTAGGCATTCAGCCGCCGCGCCGCCTGAAGTCTATATTTAAATCGTTCAAATTTAGGTATGTATCAGTTTAGCGTGGCTATTTGTCTTGCCTAGGTATTGGCATGCGACATTGAATGTGATTCTATAAAGATGCAGTCTTAAGTCGAATGCTGCGGCTATAACTATGGCCGAAATAGACAGAGTAACATTTACGTTATTAAATTAGAAAAGCTACTGAGACGAAATTGGCTGTTATTAATTTGTAATTAAATGTAATTTTTTAAGTAAAGAAAATCTTGGTTACCAACCAAAGAGGAAGAGAGACATAGCAATATACTGTGACTTGCGTGCCCGATAGACGGCAATAGGTTCGCATTACATGGGACCTAATATAATTGGCAAAATCTCTGCCTACCCCTTACGGGATGAATTGACGTCTCTGAGTGCGGCATGAGCATGAGCGGTTACTGGCCGGCATGCCGGCGCACGCGCAGGGCAAGACGTGCGTGCGCGATTCTCCGGCAGCGTTACGCGTAAGCGGAGCCGAGTGAAATCGTCATAAACGGCATGAGTTGCCGTCGTAATTCCACGGCAAATGACTCGCTGATGACAAGGAAATGTTACGGTAAATAAATAACATTGCAGAGCTCGCTTGAGCAAAATCGATACGTTCTCTTTCGTCCTGTCATGGCGTCGTCGCCTTGTTATCAATATTGCCGAACCTTTGGATAATAACCGCAACAAGAATTCAAGACTAATTTTTTGAAAGTTTTCTAACCTATTTGCCTTTGTAATACCTAAATAACTGTTATGAACAGCTACTCGCTGTCTTTTGCTAGCGTTCTCTTAATTCTCCATCCCTAAATAAAGTTGAAAACAGAAACCCTAGAAAGAGCGTGACGTACCGAAACGCCTCGTAACAATTTTTTTTAATCGTTCACTGCTACCACGTCCTTCAGAGCACCGCCTAGTGTTTATGACACTGAAATGACACAACGACGTGCTAATTGTATATGTGACGTCAACAGCAGAAGAGTCATGCGTTGAACTAAATTCGTCACGAAACTCGAGAATCGAATTTTTTTCTCGTATTTGGACACCAATAATTTAGGTCGCAAATAGTCATTATTCACGGGAACGATATAAACTGTCCGTATTAGTGCGTAAGAGAGTGTCGAGGAGCTTAACGCGCTTGAACTGCGATTGCGGAAAATAAGCAATGTTCGCCAAGGCCAGTCATTGGATGGGTGCGACAGATAAACCATGAACAGAGATCAAGAGAGGATCTCAAAAAATGTCGACCCATTAAAAGGTTGATCAGGTGACAATACGGAAGGTATCCGAGAAGTCGATGTTACAAACGTCATTGGGATATTATTATCTGAAACAAATTTATCATTTAAATATGATGCGAAAATGCGAAATGAAATGTCTGAATTCATAGCCCATGTCATTAGTTAAATAAAGTAATTAATTGACGCTTCACCAGTCGGGCGAAAGTGTTTCCTTATCGTTCACTTCCGTCGCCAAAACTGTGCCAAAAGATGCAAATTTGAATTTTTACACAGTTGCGTCACGTTAGTATATTTTTAAAATAAAATATGCTATAAATATTGTAACTAGAAAATAACTAAATAGTCGTGTGTTTGACTCTTTGACCTGTGTTAATTTATCAATATTTTATTTTTTCATTTTGACAGTTGCTGTTGCGGGAGATTAAATTGACTTGGCTTTACATAAGACCCATGTAAATAATATGGGGCATTCCGCCACACATTTCACCCACGTTTCGCCAATTATATTAGATCCCACGTAATCCCCTATTATACCCTATTGAGCTTGGCGCTGGTACAAACAGCGGTACTACTCGTAACTGTCTCGGACAAGGAGCTTTGTATTATAAAGATAGAACTTCACTTAAGGTAAGTTTGTTTAATCTAGTAATTATACCCTATTGCCATATATCGGACACGTAAATCACAGCTTCTCACATTACTCATCACATCAGTCCTTAGTCGCCTTGTACGACACGACAGACGACACCAACGGGAGAGATTGGGGAAGTTGACTAATAAAATAATTGTAACCATCACCACACGGCTGAAAAACATATTCTCACGACCAAAACTTTGGGTGGGCACTGACTTCTGTAACACAGGCATGTACAACTAGCACAGGAGTCAGGGGTTTCACTATTATATTTTTTTACATGTTTTATGTCAATAAAAAAAGCTACCTTGTATTAGACAAGGAATTCCGGAATCCCAGCTACTTCCTCCATTTGTTGCGGTTAGTCCAGAAACTTCGGCGGGTTCAGACCCGGCGAGCCGACCCCGCCGGCCTAGGCAATGTCACCTCCGCCGGTGCCGTTAACCGTTAACGACCTCAACGCCGTCACTTCACCTAGACAGCCTTCGGAGGTGAATGAATCGATGAGACCGCCCCTCGAACACTTGTATGTGTAAGTGTAAATGTAAAAATAAAACAAATGCCACAACTAGATAAACAAATTCCATCTGGTGACGGCAGAGCAGAATACAATTGTCACCACCCCCGTCACGAATACAATTGTCACCGTCCCCGTGGGTGACGTACAAGACGACTAGGGTTAAAAGAACAAAACAGCATTGAGTACCTAATGAGCAGCAGCATTCCTCTCATACCACCTAGCAATATACTGCGATTTATGTGCCCGATATATGTGCTTCCGAAACACGGAGGAGGTCGAGATAACAAATTTTTGGTCACCCATCCAATGACCGACCTTAGCGAACATTGCTTGCCTAGTTTAAAGCAATCGCAGGCCAAGCGAGCTCCTCGGATTGATATGATAGCTTGCAAATCCGTGGCATATTAGTGCAACGCATGCCTAAACTTATTGCACACATTCAGATGTTTCTAGCTGACACGAAAGACAGTTCGATGACCTCAATGCAATAGGTACATCTCTCAGCACCCGTAGCACGGGACGTGGTGAAAATTCCCTCGGTGAAAAGAAAATATTGGCAAACAAATCAAACAGACATGAAAAAGCTCTCAAATGCTTGACTCAAGCAAGCGTTGTAGACTATCAAAACGCTTGAAGCAAGCTAAAATCTGCGTGCTTGACGCCAAGCTGATTGACCGTCGCGGAACTCCTTAAAAAACCCAGACAGCTGTCATGCGTATCGTTGATATACGGTGCACAGACTATATAGCAAGATGATGTATGTAGATACGAAATACGGGGGTAGCCCACGCAGCCGAGTCAAAGTGATTAAATACTATTTTTGTGTGGCGGGTAGTGCGCTGAAGGTCGCAGCGCTCGGGTGAATACACCTTGTCACTGGCGGGGTGCTTCGGGTCGATGCATGTGTACGATCCTCTATTTGCCCAGATGACAATTATAAAGACAGAATAGAATAGTATGATTGCAATGGTTTATTTGGTTATTATACAAAAGGAAGCTCCTGGCTTTCTCACCTGGGGGCCTACCGCCTAACTCGATTGCTAAAGCAAAAGCTATAGTTTATGACGTCATGCTGTCATTTCGCACTAAATGTACCTAAACTATTAGCGATAGCTTTGAACGAATGATCACCCAATGATTTTGTATGAATTTGGCACAAAATCCGAGCCGCCTAAAGATTCAGGATGGCTGCTATAGCCGTAAGCAGTGCATTGCAATATAGCTGTCATCAGCAATCGAGTTAGGCGGTAGGCCCCCCCTGGTGTGACGATAAGGGCCGAAGATTATATCGAGTTCGAGTCTCACTTGAAACCTTTAACCACAGACGGCTGGCTATCTAACCACAAATTGTCGGAACACAATAATGCTGTTAATTTTAATATTATGGCGACAGATTTTTGAAAAGATGGTGGTAGCCTGCCAGGCAGACTTGAATAATGTCTCACCACTTATCAAACCTAGTGCAAATTTGTACTGCCCTGAGGAGAACCTCGGGATCCCAATTCTGGTGGGCGAAACACTACACCACGGAGGCGGTGATATATTTATTAAATATTTCCAATATGACTAAGAGACAAAATCGCTGGAACACAAATCGCTTCAATAAGCAACATAGGTATTTAATTTTACAATTTTACTTCGAAAACTGTTTACTGCACACAAAAAGCCACAGAAATCATTGCACCGCATCTCGTGACGCACTCCACGATTACAATAGGTTGAAATTTTCAGCGTCGACATTCAAATTCGTGTACATTTAAAAAACTCGTTAATTTTTAATTGTTGGCCAGTATATTTAGCGATTGTCTTGGAAGCAGCGACGTAGGCGACGAATGATCTCTTTGCCAAAAAAAAGTTGACTCCCAGGAATCACGCGTCCGTGTTCTTTTTGCTTAGATCGCACTAAAAACCGGCCAAGTGCGAGCCGGACTCGACCACCAAGGGCTCCGTACCATTATCTATATAGAAACGGCAAGAAAATCATATTTGTCGTATGGGAGCCACCTTCTGTTTATTAGTAATTGTTGGTAGGCATAGTGGGAATAGAAATACATCATCTAAAAATTTTCAACTATGTAACTATCACGGTACATAAGATACAGCCTGGTGACAGACGGACGGACGACCAGCGAAGTCTTAGTAATAGTGTCCGTTTAACCCTTTGATTACGGAACTAGAGCCAACAAACTAAGTACTAGTAATAAAATAAAACATCTAAAACCGTGAGAAGAACAATCTATTGTAACTACAAGATGTAACATAAAAAAGTGACATTTTTTTATTATAAAAACAGCGGAATAATAAAAAGCGCGCTCCTCCATCCTCAGGACACACAAGTTTTCGATGTATAGCGTCCTGCACCACACATAGAATACAAAATGTATGAAACTGGCGTATTACAGAGACAACAATACTTCAGTTTCACACTTTTGTTTTCTATTTCTATGCGTTTCAATAGATAAGCCACTTGGCTAGGCCCTCTAAATAAACGAATTTTGACTTTGCAAGACGTGGATTCTCAACAGGAACCCTATAAAGCACCCTTAAATTCCAAGAATCGTGTGCAGCGTGAACAGAGTAGCGTGTTGAGGCCAGCTGCGCCGGTCGGTGCCCGGTCAACGCTCATTCCTCGCTCAGTCAACGCTCGTCCGCGACTATCCGAGACGAAGCCTCCGTCTCTTCACCCCACAGGCCGTTTCAGAGGGCAGAGCTCTGCGAACTTTTCCCGAAAACTTTCCGCGAGTCTTGCGAAGTTCACACTAGGCAGGTCATTCAGCTTTGCCTTTTGCGGATTGGACTGTCCTCTGTCGGCTTCTAGAATTAGGTTAGGTCAGATACAAGTTAAATGAGAAGCAAATAAATGAGATGCGAAACTTTTATAAAAATAAATTCTAGAATTGATTGCCAATGTGATGGATAATTTCATTATTTAAATCTTACAATTTCAGTAGTTCAGATTCGGTATTACTCTCACAAAAAAAGCGGGCACTGCACACTATGCAAAGAACTGTATACCTATATCAATACCTAAATACCTATATCATTATTCAGAATAGGTTCATTGTATGGTATTCTATGTATAGTATGGACGATATGCACTTGTGCAATCGCGTCGATTAGTACACAACTCTTCGGAATACAATCGAGTAAATTGAAGTATGTCGTTAACGACTTAACAGCGGTCTCAGTTTGCCTAGTAATTTGAGTTGCCCATAATTCAAAGCCTGTTTGGACCTCATCTCGGATTACGTAAACCTAATCGACTGAATATTAGTTGGCTATATAGCCGCCAATTCGGGGTTTTAGTTACACACATGCGATGCATCTCATCAAACACATTGTGAAGCCCTTTCTAATCTTTCATAAGCTTTTAATTGTCAACAATTGTCATGTTTTAGATGAGCTTCGTGCTTGGTTAAATTAAATAGACTGCATTTGATATGGAATACCAAGTCTTTTAAATCGAGGTGACACTTTAGAAACAATCAACGAAATTATCAACGATTATATCCTTACAATAGTAGGTGCTTGTTTACTATAGAAAAATGTCATTATAGTTTACCGACAACATCTGTTTGGCAACAGATATACCTACCGAGTTCGGAATATCCATTCTGTCTCCATTGTTCGTGCTCAATGAAAGAAGTCATAATTTTTCTACAACGTCACTTTGATACAGTATAACAAACAACACAATAATTACGCGAAATAATACAAACAATGTTCACTTGTCTTGTCCCACTATTTGCATTTTCCAACTGTTTATTTCAGAATAGAGATTTGCGTCATTACAATCGTTGGCAGCACAACGTTGTAAGTGTTGATACGTCGTCCATTCACGCTGACAATTTAAGACTAGTAAAAAATGCAATCACATAATTATCACAAGCACTACAATCAGCAAAGAATCACTTCTTACTCAAATGACATTTGGACGCGGAACAGCTTTGTACAAAATGTCATGTTACCTTGGTCATGACATTTTTTAATGCGAAGCGAAGCCCTTGACCTTCGTCTCACCTGATGGTAAGTGACGATAAGGGCCGAAGGTGGAATCGAGTGTCACCTGGAACCCTCAACCACAGAGGGGTGGCTAAAACCACGAATTGTCGGAACACAACAAACTGTTAACATTATTATTAAGGCGACAGATTTTGATGAGATAGTGGTAGTTAAAGCATAACAATGAATAGAACCTTACGCCAGAGACAGTTCACACTTTTAAACTGTAAAATACAATATTAACGCGGAAAAATTAACAACAATGTTTAAGATCGCGATAAATAAATCCTTTTGCAAGGTCCATTACGCGACACATTTAGCGCGAGTGTCATTCAAATAATTAGCAAAAATGAAAGTCAAGAGAGTTATTGTTTGGCGCAGAAGGCCGTCGACGCCGACGACCTGAGGTGAACGGCCCTCCTTGCGAAGGTGACGAGGTGATAGCCTGGCCCAGATCAGTTGCTCCGCCAGGCTCCTGTCAGACGCACGTGGGCCGTATTGCGTAACCACCCCGGGATTTCGCCCCCTAGCCGTTCGGTTGGCATCTCGTGAACCCGGCACAGAGGTCAACGCCAGTCTAGACTTGTTGATTTGATCGTAATCCGCCCAGACTTTGCCTCGGTTATACAACCTTACTCAACATCGGAAATTTAGGCTCTGTCACGGTGGAAATTGGGTTGGAAAAAAATTGGAAAATTATAGTCTCGATGCGGGAATCGAAGCCGTGTCCTCTGCAGTCTGGACCGATGCTTTTACCACTCGGCACAGGATCTGCCCGGATAGCAGAGGACGCTGGGTTCGATTCCCGCATCGAGACAATAATTTTCTAATCACAATTTTCTTTGTATTCATTTTTCTAATAGGTGTACTGTGCCAATCAAAATCAAAATATTACACTATTACGATTTTCAAAACACTCTCTGTTGCGAATATAGGGCACTCTGACCGCATACATCGCTGTGTTTCTCATCGATTTTTCCTGGAAATGGAACTGTTGGTACACAGAAATATTGATTTACTGGCTTTACTGGCTAGACAGAAAGACCGATGCCCTATTTGCGATCTGGTCTGTAAATTCCAAATATCAAATTACTCACACTGGCGGATATTCTGATTTTTAGGTGCCGTGTGGTGACGGGTAACCAGAATACAATTGTTACCATCCCCATCCCCAGACCCGCGGGAGAGATGCCCGTGGGTCTCTTATAAAACGACTAATGGTCAAGACAACGATGAGTGCGATTTACGTGCCCGATAGGTGGCAATAGGCTCACCTCTATTACATGGGACCTAAGATTTATGGCGAAACGAGGGTTATTTGTTTAGGGATAAATATAGGCCAGAATTTCACATCCAGTTCTTTAAAGTCACAAATATCATTTGTATAGTAGATAGTAGTAGCAAAGTGCTTTAAAAATGTTTCTGGAAAGTTAGTTGTTAGTTCAATTTTGGATTTACGTCATTTATGAAGACTTACTATTCAGAACTAGATGTGCGATATGTGTGTATGATTATTTTTAATATAGCCACAAGTAATTAGTAGATAATGTTTCTTTTTGTTTCAGATCGCGTAAACGTGGTCCTAGCAGCTCCTGTGACTTGGGCTACGGAGAGAGGGACGACCAGATGAACGAATGTAACGCAGCCCTGGTCTTGATGTCTCTCAGCTGCTCCCCCAACTCGCCTAGACCTAGTAAGTAACATCGGCATCGCCATTGCAGCGTTCCGCTTAGAATTGAGGGCAAATACACACCCTAGTTTTCCTGAAAATAGGTACAATACACATAAATGATTTTCTTTTAGTTACGGGTTTATTATTTTAAAGGTGCGATAATTATGATAAAATCATCAAATACTTAACCAGGTTTACGTTAAACAGCGTTAAATTTACGAGAAAAAAAAGCTATTTCTTTCTCGTAAATTTAACGCTTTAGCTCATTCACATGATTTCAGAGTTCCTCCCACATTCAAATCGTTTTCAGGTTATTAGTGTTGGCAAAACAGTCCTGTATAATGAAACTAGGTTATTTAAAAATCGAATCGGTGTCATATCAACGTAATGCTATCGTTCGTTTACATATTAACATTGTAATACCTAATCGATATCCTCTTTCAAGTGATGGTAGTAAGAATGAAATTACTTTACAAATAATAGTAAGAATGATATTACTGCATCATTTTGCTAGGTTTTGTGGTAAACTTAGAAATATTTTAAAGTCAACTGCATATTACAGGTTAATTTTATTTTGTTTCTTACTCCATCCATACACATTAAATACATATAGCTGTTGCACTTATTGTATAGCCAGAATGTACAAAACAATAATTTTATTTTGTTTCTTACTCCATCCATACACATTAAATACATATAGCTGTTGCACTTATTGTATAGCCAGAATGTACAAAACAATCAAATACCTTCCAAGTTCATTTTAACTAAGGTATAGAGGTAAAGTTTCGTCTATGTGACAGAACAGTCACAACTCTATGAAACATTCTTGGTATAAAATTAGTATCACGCTTTGGATAATGTAAAACTTTAAATGAAACACTAATTCTAATGTTGCCCTCCAGGTTTTGTAAAATGTATGTAACGTGGCAGAAGTCTAGACGCTAGTCTAGACTGTGTCTAGACCGTTTTGGTGTAGGTACGGCTCATTCGTGATGACTTCATGAGACCCGTCGAAATGGCAGCTCGCTCGACTTCAGAATAATCTCCGAGGATAAATTCATTGTGTTAAAATCTTAGGAACCCTCTACATTTCCATTAAACCATTTAGCTCTATTTATACAAGACAGTACAGTTATGTCACGCCTATTTCCCACAGAGGTAGGCAGCGATCACTTCTTTACCCTTGCTACGATCCTTACATACTTCTTTCGCTTCATCCAGTTTCTTTAATGACTTTATGCATGCCCGTCGGTTCCGGCTCTTTTGATACTTAAATATTTCAAGAAATAGGTTAACAAAAAGTATGCTTTAATTTGTATTCAAACGCGATTCATATCTTCCACTTTGACAATGGTCTTCTGGCGCATCAAACAATTCAAAATCAACTAGAAAGTCGACATTTCGTTCGAATTCGACTTCATTTCGACATTTCGTTCGAATAAGGGATTGAAGGCGTTATGGAATCGCGGGCACAGACTGGATGCACATAGCCAATCGAACTTTATGATATCCTCTATCGGATAGAGGATATCATAAAGTTAGAATTAAGCTAGATAGGATAGAGTCTATCCTATTCTCGACAAACGCAACGCAAGCGGCCAAATTGATCGCATGCTAGTGAAAGTGAACGTAGTTCCTAATTTATTTTATACTTAAAGAAAGGCGAAGTTACGCTATGATTATTAATAGATATTATTATGTATGGTCAAATATTCTGTTATCACCCATAAATCTTGTCTTAGCTAATTTGCATACAGAATCCTTTTAACTTTCGTAACATTTTCTTGGTGAAATTATAGTGAATCAACGTCATACGCACAACAAAAGGGTTGTCAATATCAAAGAATATGGGGTAATTATGGTTTACGTTGGTTTTGTATGCTGTTGAGGTGAGAGCGAGGTCTATACCAGCTAAATCCCTATATTCATTGATAAAAGATCTTGGCTTCCGTAAGTTCTACACTGGAACGTGTGTCTAAGGTGGATCTCACAGAATCTTTCCCAGAATCAGCAATTGTTTCTAATTTTTTTGACATAGTGTACAAATACATGGGCCATTTTGAAACATCTCCTTTCCCTTAAGACCTCAGAAGCCTTTTCTGATGATTACTTTTTTGGCACAGGTGCATGGGGTGGACGTTCCTCTGTGTCTCCTGGGGCCAGCAGCAGCTCAGGCTCGTCGTGGCGATCCGGCACCCCCTCACCCCCACCAGCATCCTCCTCCTTCAGCGATGAGGGCATTGCCATGGATTATGAAGATATGCATCCAAGGAAAAAGAGGGTAAGTGTAGATTTATTAGCTTTCAACAGGCGCCCTTCTACGGACAGCTTATGAAAAATCGGATCGTTTTTTTTTTCTTTCTACCTCGCAACAACAGCTTTTGTCTGCGCTTAGTATTCTCTGATTATTTGTACGTAATTATAATAATGTTCTAATTGAGCAATTGAAAAGCAACTAATTACCTCTCAACGTGCGAACGTTCCTAAATTAGGAACGTTCTCTAGCTTTCTACATCCTAGACAAGAAAAAAATAAGCACAACTGCAATTAGACGGGTACCATTTCATAGAGTCGCGCATCACGGAGAAGTGTAACGGGCCGGCGTGTGGTCTTAACTCTAAATTACGAAGATATGTCGCGTGGAACGTGCCCAGTCAACAGCGCGGGCTTCAATTAGACCGTGACACACTTTATGCTCGCTTTCATAGTCCGGGAGTTAGGTGTGGGCACGGCTTTGTTCTTAAGGATGATGACGACAGCTGACGTTCGAGCCCTCCTACTATGATGGACTGCAATAAGTGATCACACTGCACATTTGGAAAGGCGTGATTCACGAGTGACTCAGGCGCGTCATAAGGTGGAAACTCAGCGTTAGGTTCGACATAATAATATGCTGGTAAAGGAACGACCTTCGTAAGCTTTCTGTCGTCCTGGTACTATTAGAATGATTTGGTCCGTCCAAAAGACACCAAAAAACTTCACGTTTCTGGCGGAAAAACTCACCGTGCAGTGTTTAATCATCTTCCAGTTAGATCTGACAAATATTCGTCCAAACCTTCTTAAACTTTCGGTTGGCCTGGTACTTTTTAATGAGATGTGGCAAATCAGAAATACACCCCAAAATTATTAATGAAACAAAAATAATAGTACTGTCTTTTGTCTACTCGTTTACTTTGTTTCATGCACCTTAGGTGTACATAATGTAAGTATGCATAGAACCAAACTTTCACCCAACAAGACACCTGCTCGCCGTCAGTAAAAGCCATTATATCACGTCTCTAGGCTCTAGGTATCTGCAATTTCTGTTCCTGGTTTCGCAAAGCGGACTCTAGCTGGCCATATTTTGCAAATGGCATGTCGGTTGCGCTGAGATATTTTATGCTATATTATGTGTTTACAACAGCCTGCCTACCACACAAAGACTGTTGTTATTAAAAATACAACCACTGACTGTTGCAATACAAAGTATCTGAACAATAATACAAATCAATCATACAGTGGCTTGATTGCATAGTTCCAACAAAAACATATTCAGGGTAGCAATGACTTATGAAATGTTATTAGCTATCAGCAAAGTCGTGTCGTAGATAAAAAGTCAATGACAGATGTGCATTTATATTATTTACTTGTGTCTTCTAACTTATCCGGCACGTGTTAGAAGTAAAGTGTTCACTCAAATAACAATCTTTGATGGGACATTTGTTTGCTTATCTTTTAAATTAATGCTATCGTTTTAATAGATTTGTTTATCATCACCGTTAAACTATCCGCCATTTTTATTTGAACCACTAAGCTGTCAGTGCAGTGGCAACAATTGCAAACACCTTAAAGGTAAAAAAGCAATAACGGTAAAAATACCAGATCATTATAAAAAGTAATTAAAAAAAAGCCATTTAAGGCATTGAAGATGCTTAGAATCATTTTATCAAACATTATTATTATTCAGATCATTTTGTGTAACCACAAAGTGCAATTTAATATAGCAATCACAAATCACTTCACAAAATCATTAAAACATGTCATAAACGCCGCACGCTGTTGTCGTGACCTTCCGTCGCGTTCAGACTACCTGTGTTACTACGCAAGTTATTGCCACAACCTTTTAGTTGCATTACATGCATGGACACTAACATTTAGCTTTATCTGTGGATATTTTCATAATCTATTTACGTCATCGCTTACTTATCTGTGATGAATGATTCATTCCTTTTTTATAAAATGACAATAGATTAAAAATCCTTATTTGTAGGTATTAAAAACTACATTTTATTTTTGTTTTACAATTATTAAATAGACTATCGGATTATGTACGATAGAGCATTATCAAAGGTTAATAAACCTGGCAATTGCTGCGTATGTAGGTACTAAGTTAACAGCGCATCTTGTTATTTCCATGGTGTGGCGCGTGCAAGCAATGTGCAGCGTATATTTTATGATTAACGATACACGTGCGAGGCTCGCTTTGTGTCGTGCAATGTCAAGGCGGTGCGGCCGCATTATGCAACGCGAGCCATTGTAAAATTGTCATAAATACTTTTATGGTTGCGTTTGCGGTTGGAAGCGATTTCTGAGCGCAACCATATCACCTAGACAGCACTTTAAACATTTTGCGCTGAATCTCTTTAAACGGTAAACAGTACATGGATTTCCACAAAGGCAAAGACTGGCAGGTTTTCATTATTGTTGTTTCTTACCATTAGAATAATATCAATATTCGCTGAACAACGACCGCGAGACAGAGTATAAATAATTGTGTATAAATATATTTTTTTGTAAATAATGCTACGCTGTTCTCCTAACCACGGCGACACTCAATGTAAACAATTGAATGCTCACTAGCAACATGGCGACGTTACGTAGGTACTAATGTTTGTCATAGTCATTCTCGTAGATAAATGGGTCAAGTCCAATTTATACCGAAATAAAACTAGTTTCCTCTAATCTAGAGTCATTCTCGAATCAGTTATCGGAAATACATTATGTGTTGGTTGGTATAGTTATTATAATAATTGTAAGTGTAACAATCGAGTTAATAATCAAGTTGCAGCGACAATGTAGCGTAAATGATAGGGCTTGGTTTGATCAAGGTGACCAGGTTTACGCAATACATTCACTGCAATAAAGATTTCCTTTTCACTTTTACAGTCATTAGTGTTCCATTTTTTTTGTCAGATGATGACGAGAAGTATTGAGGCAGTGTAGTGCCAGCCCCCCTCTCTTTCATGGGATCTAAAATTATTGGCGAAATATTGGTGTTTATTCACCTCTGCTTGAGGTGTCATTTCAGTATAGTTCTTTCAGTTTAAATGTCTGGACGTGTGTTAAGATGAGTATTTTAAACTCAATATCTTTATTGCAATAAGGTTCTAAGGTACTAGAGCATTATGGACTCCGACGGGCACGCAAAAAGGTGTCGACAAGACAAGGACGCGTTTCTGTACTAATTATTTCGATAGTGCAGTAGGTGACGCGTAAACGCACCCGAGTGCGACACCTATTATCTGCTACATTTGGCTCCGTGTAAAATCACAGGTATTGACGTGCAATATTTTCAGGCCCACGCCCGCTGTAACCTTGTACGCACAGTTGGCGGCCGAACGCCCGCTGTGGGCGGACCGGAGACGCTCGCGTCTCTATTACATACTTACTCCACTTATGTAACGAGTATTTACACTCGTCAACTCGTCAGCGGCCGGCATAAATCCACGGCTTCGTTGTTCAGTTGCCTGCCACCGCCGAAAATCGTTCGGTACCTACGCAAACAAGAAATTAACCTGCATCTTTGTTTAATTAAATGGCGAGTATTACCGACGGCTGGTTCGGCGCATCACTATATAAGGAGGTGGTCGGGTTTCGGTGGGTTAGGGAATCGATAAAGATTTGTGAGCGATGACGTCATTTCCCGCGGTTTATCTTTTTGAGGGCTTGCCGGCTTGGTCGATGGTCACAGCGCTGGCCTTTGGCCAAGAGGTCCCGAGTTTCAATCCTGGTAGGGGCAAATTTTGTGATAAACACTGACATTTGTTCCTCAGTCATGGAGGTTTATATGTTTATGTACTATAAATGTTTCTAATCTATGTATAATTATTATGTATATTAGAATTTGTCCGTCATCTAGAACTCATAACACAAGTGCCTATGCTACTTACTTTGTTCTAGATGATAGGTGTGAGTGTAAGAAACATTTATTTATTCATATCTTGATTGGCAACAGCGCAGAAAGATGCGCGGGCGCCGGCCGGTATGCGCGTTCGGTACGCAATCGTTGTTAGCTCTGCGCTATTATCGGTGCAGCGACACAATAGCGTGGCCCAGACACGGTGTCGCCTGCAGTTATCACATTCGCAAACGCTACACTATAGTCCGACAAGTTTGTGCGCTACCTTCCTACGGTATGAGACGGTGGCGGTGGCGGGGACGGGGCGCTCTAGATGTTAGCAGGGGCGGGGAGTAGGGAAAGCTCGCTCCTTTCGCATCACCCACCCCCGCCAACATCCAGAGCGCCAGTCCCCGCCACCGTCTCGTACCGCAGGAGGGTCGCGCACGAAGTTGTCGAACTATAATCGTTGCGTTCTTACTGTCGCACTCAGAGACGTCCATCAACTTCAATGAGTACTAAATGTCAAAAAATTTCATTTAAACCCAGACCATAGACCCGGCAAGAATAGCGACTACTTTTGAATTGTCATTTTTATATTAAGTACTCATTAACGTTAATAATTGTCGTCTCGAGTGTGGCAGAGAGTTTGTTAGTTAGTTAGTTTAGTTAGTCCCAAAAAGTTAGCAGCCTTTTCTATCGCTATCGGCAGATAATTGACCGATAGTTGGATAGCTTCTAAGGGGGGTTTACTATGCAAGTCAGCAGGCTATGCAACTTAGTCGTTCGATAGTTGGCTAACTTGAAATTGTATGTCTGCTGTCAAAAATAATTAAAAATCTGTTTTGCAATTCATCCCAAGCAAATTTTTATATATAGTAATTTAACCTTTATCGACACGTTGTACAGTGTGTAAGAAAATTCCTTAATAAAATAACATAACGGAGGGATGCGAGGGCTACGAAACTGGCATACATGTGTCAGTGAAAGTAGTGACTGGCTTTGTTTACGTCTTGCAAATACAGCCATACAATGACGCAAATTGCATGCAAGTTACTTGCAAATGTATCCACATTAGGGTAGTCAGAGATCACTTCTTTTCACTTGCTACGATCCTTACATACTTCTTTCGCTTCATCCAATCTCATGAATCTCCTCATGCATACCTGTCGGTTTCGAATACTCTTGACCTGGCCCTTCAGTAAGTTCTACATGCCATTAACAAGCATGCACGCTACTGTTCCATTTTACAGGCATGTGTACCGATCGCTCAAGAAGATGAAACCACTGTCAATCAGCGACGACAGAGACAGCTGTCGGTCAGACGGTAGTACAGTCAGCATCATTAGTCGATTACCACTTGAGCCCTCTGTCATACCACGGACAGCTGCGCAGTAATAATCGCCACAAATATGTACGAACAACTATTGTGACAAGTTACTTAAGTGTTAATCTACTTATGACGCTGACTGTACTATCGAATCGCCATTAAGCGTTTCGCGTTAACTATATTCCTCGATTCGGTGTCAAGTCAACAAGCCGGTGTCGGGATTATCGCCCCCGGGGTCGCTGACCCCACATGTGATCCGTGCGGAACCTGTTCCCGCGCACTTCGGCCACTGCCCACTGTGCGCTCTAGCTGGAAAAAAAATAAAAACTCATTTCAAATAAAAACTTCTATTAAAACATAGAGAACCTCTTTTTGAAACATTGCAAAAAAAAAAGCAAATGGTCTTCCGTGGAGCATGAAAATAAGGTAGAACGTTCCAGTGCGAGTCACCCCAGGGGTTTCATAAAAGTCGACTAACTGAGATTGCCCGGTGTAGACCAATAAGCACCTTGGGGTACCCGAATGGGGGAGGGCATACCACCAACAATTGCAAGTCTAAACATGGTTGGTATCTAGCAGACCGGCTGTGGCCTCTAAGCCGAAACCTTGAGCAGTATGAATTGGAATGTTGTCATTTAAATCATCCCCTCCGTTCATAGATCTCTCGACATGGTCCTTTCCATCATTTTGTATACATCCATTTATCACTAGCTTTCCTGTTCCTTTCCGGTGTGATGGATGATGATGATTGATGAACAAGGAAAGGTTGGCCTGAAGACGTCTGACCGATATTAAAGAAAGTGGAAACATAACCGAGCCCAGATAAACTGGCAACAGGGCAGGAAGAAGAAAAAATGGTTGTCATTCGATTAATGGGTACTTGAAAGTAAAAGTACTTCTTTCGTTCAATTTACATATTGCTCAAGACTGTATGTAGCTGTAGAGTGAAATAATATACAAAGGAAAATAGGTTAGAAAAGGTTAAAAAAATCACGGTCTTGATGCATTTGTGTTTTTTTGAACTTTTCCAACCTATTTTTCGTTTCAATTATTTTTCCAACATATATACATATTTTAATGTTCTAATTACATTCAAAAATAGAAATGAAATAAAATGGTTGTAACAATAGTGCCAGTTGCGAATTCGAAACCTCCGGCTACCGTGTGTAGTGAAGCCGTGGTGACGTTCTGCGCGAACCTTGAATAAGGACACAGCTATTAGAGCGAAGCAAGGCCTCGTGGCTTTCTGCATGCCACGCTACTTAAGCCTTGAAACTCGGCATAAATGGCAAACACATCCCATAACTAGATAACAAATAAAACACACACTTCAAAATTTGTATTTCTTTTTAAAAACAGCCCCAAATGCTTAATGTATTTCTATTTGAACGATTCCTAAACACTGACTGACAGCGTCATCTATTGGGAGAGATTTTTACACAGATGTCTTTGGATTGAAGGTAGTTTTCGGCGCAGTTTCCAATACTCGCGATAACTTGGCAACACGGGACCTAACATTAAATAGCGTAGTTCACGTATGTACGTATGCATTAATAAAATATAATTCAAGAATGTTTGTTTAAGTATCGCGTAGCGGGCACAATGGTCGCTTATACTTGTCATATCGGTTCCCAATCCCATGGGTCGCTTTGTTCTTTCCTACAAGGCTAATGTCTAGTGTTGTCGTGATGCGGGCCGCCTACCACGGCTCCTTGCTTCATTATTCCTTTCCGAGAACGAATTGCAGTGAAACTATTGCACAAGAGACGGTTATTACCCGCAGTCCCCACACGTTTCACACAACAAGAACGTTTCTTAATAAACACACGCCATTGCTTGTTTTCGTTGCAGTTCGAAAACAAAGTTCGTTGCTGAACTGCGATGCATTATTAATTATAATACATATCTCTTTAATTGTTTGCTCTTTTATGTAGCTAGCAGTAATACAATCTTTGTTGCATTAACCATCTTGTAAGATAGATACATTTCTCAGAACTAACAGAACTAGGTAGTTCATTCTAAGTAAAGCATCGGTCGAACGTTAAATGCGTCGTGAAAAGAACTCAGTCAGGTGCTAGCTAGATTTGACATTAGTCGTCACAAGTTGACATTGAGCATGTATGTACGTCAACTGATAACGCTATCGGCGTAACGCGCTTATCGGGGCAGCGCTATCGACATCTGTTACAACACCGTTGTCGCTATACAGCTCACTTCAAATAGCTGATCTTTCAAAAGCTTAATCACATCACTAAATAGCCAGAATTATTATTTTCAATTCTATTTTAACATTTAAAAAATGTTAGAAAAATTGGTACAAAGAAAATTGTAGTTAGAAAAAGTTCGAAAAATTTATAGTCTTGATTCAGGAAACTCTTCAATCCGGGCAGATGATATTTTTACTATTTATTTTTCGAAGTTTTTCTGAACACTATTTTCTTTGTAGTCAGAACTAATTTGAAGTATTATATTGATTGGATTGTCTGTCTATACCACAGCCGGGTATGACCTTACTACGTACCTGCTGATCTTCCAAGTTCGTCCGGTAGCGTTCGAAGTCACGTGGTTTGGATTTGCGCGTTCTGTTTACTACTTAACCTACACAAGAAACCTTTTAAACTAGTTTCACGTAGCTTAACCAGGCATACCTACTTTTTCTGTAGGCCTAGAACGGGACGTGGACAAAATCTCTCTCCAACTCTTAACAGTGTTTTGTCTCGGGAGTTAGGGAGAGAGGAAAATAATTTTTTTTTCTCCGAGGAGATTTTCTCCACGTCCCGTGCTCCGGGAGTACCAAACCAATGACTATGTACCAGCAATCACAGATAAAACATTACATTGATATGACAAGCCGTATCTAACAAAAGAAATACACCGAATAGTCGAGCCCTGCAAATATACTTAGCTAAGTAAGTGTAGCTTATCATTCGAAGAACTGCCACTGAGTACGTAGACAAGGCAGCGGTATCAGATACGAGAATAAACAAAGCGCTTTTAGAAATCACAAGTTCCGATTCTGAACTACATTCATCGGACACAGGAAGTTTTATATAGATAACTCGCAATTAAGACTGGGTGTTTCGTTGAAATAAGGAAATTGCGACGAGGTAAAATCCGCATAGTCCAACTGGAGCGAACAAATATTGGAACGCCACGATAGACGGTCGCGCTTCCCGTCCATTGGTTTCGATGCTTGTGTTTCTGTCAGTCCATCTGTGTGCAAATATGATTTAATGAGACGAAAACTCCATGGATTCACCGTACGGGTGCCGGGTCCATAGCGGGGCAGAGAGGGAAGTCGGTGCCAGCGCTTGGGACTTTTGACCCAAGTGTAGGTTTGCGGGATCCCTTCACAATATGTCTAGACTCACCTTCGCCAGTTCGCCTCCCCGTCTTCTCTCTCTGTCCAGCCAATTTGGTAAAATTCTGTGAGAGCCGCCTTAGACACACGTTCCAGTGTAGAACTTAAAAACAAGGCCAGAAATGTTTGAAAAGAACAATGTCCTGATCGATTTCTACATTCCGAGGGTAGACGTTCAATGGTTAGAGACATTTCGGCAAGTGAACTAACGTCCTGGTTGGCCGAGTGGTACAGGCAGCCGGCCGGATTGCGGAGGACGCAGGTTCTATTCCCGCATCAGGACAATATTTTTTCTTTGTTACCAGCTGATCGATGTGACCGTTATTCGAATAAGCTCGTCGCACATATGGTATCCGCATCGATTTCCCGGTACCCTGGCTTTGAGCGTGGAAATATTCGTTGGGCACAAAAAGTGACTCGCTCTAGCGATGAGCCTTTTATTGCTACCGGTCTCCTAATATGTTGACCGGGAATCTCACGATAGCCCCTTTATATTACTAAGAAAATAAGAAAGAAGGAGTGTTCTTTTCACGTAATTATTTTCAAACGTATATACGTATATAACGTTCAAAATTGCTCGTCTGAGATGAAACTCGAAACAAAAAGAAAGAAATATGCCAGGCGGGGAATCATAGGTTAAAGTAAAAAAAACTATCGGTAGCATAAGCAATTTAAATGCCATAATATAATAAAGGACAATTTTGTTTGCAACATTAAGTTAGTCTCGCGACAATATGCGAACGCGCTTCGAATGTCAGGTGAACACTGATGTAAAGAAGGAGCAATCTATTTTTAATTTCGCGCTCTTTTTGACAGTCTGGCAGAGACAATTTCTCTAACTGCCGAAGAAGATCGCGTCCATAAAACAAATGAGCGTTGGCATTTTTTTATTCTCACAAACGACAAGGCTCACAAATTGGATGTCGTGAAGGCCACATTATCGCCTCCGCTGATAAAGTACGCCAATTGTTATCTGAAGAGGCGGCGAGGTACTTCCGTGTGCACATCAGGGCCACTATAATTGCTTGCTTAATTAGACTCGCCGCGGAGTCTCTATTGTTAGCAACCTTCCTTTCGTTGTCTCTCGCCTAGTGGTCACGGCGAGAAATGCTTGCAGGATTGTTTTTTTTTTTTTTTTTTTTCGAGAAACAGACTATTGCAATATTAATTTGTTGGAGTGTAATCCAATTAGTAGACCAAGGTTAATTTCCCATTTATATTACAAAAAAAAGAAGCCAGAATTTTCGAAAATTAATTGTCCTGATGCCAAAATTTTTCGAATTTATCTGACTTTATTTCTATTGTTATATTTTTTCCTAAATAAATTAAATAAATATTTTTTAAATAAATATTTTTAAATAAATAATTATTTTTTTTATTAATTTTTTTTTTATATTTTTTTTATATGTATGTTCAAATCAAAATCATAATTTTTCTATGACATATGGAGATGGCATACGTACAATTAAATAGCTACCCTAGTTGTTACCCTATTATTCATAGGGTTCCACAAATTACGTGTAGTCCATAATTTATTATCCGTGTCAATCGTTCCTTCGTTGTAAGTTTTGTATAATCGGTATTGGGTCCATCAAAACGAATTTTATTTGACTATCGACAGAATATAAGAACAGGTGCTGCGACAATTGCTTAAATTCACCATGTTCCGACCTTCAGCTACGATTACAGTGATAAGAATATATACAATAATAATATAGGTACCTAGTAGGTATAGCTAAATTCGAAATATATTCACTTTCAAGTCGTCATAACGGTAACCGATATCAGAACATTATCTTATCACCACAAGTTCCTTTGGGTATTTTTTATATTGCCTATATCAAATAGGTTGATAAATATACGAAGAACAATAGGTCTCTTTGTTTGTTATTAGTACTTACTGAAGTTAATGAATACATAGGTATATAAATTGTAAATATAAATATTTATTGCACTCACACATTGTGACAAACCCTCTCCACCATTTGAAAGTCTTTTGAAAATATTTTCTTTTCTCTGGGGAGATGTAGTCCACGTCCCGTGCTACGGGGGCTGGATCGTTGAGAATCTCAGTGCCGTGCCATATCTTGCGTCTGATAGATAACTGTATCGATAAGTGGCGATGCGCCTACAGACGCCGCCTTCGTGTCGGTGTCCCATCACGTGAGTTGGAAGCTTAGCTCGTGCGCAACGTGACTTTACTTTATATTATACTAACAATTTGTTTATTCAGCCTTTGCGAAATCTCCGATATTGTCTAGCTAGACATGTAGATTCTTGCGCCTCAGACGCATTCTCTCACGCCGATGACGATTCTACCACAAACCGATCACGGCTTGGTCGAATGGTCATGGTGCCTAGCCATAGCCAAGGGACAAAAAGTAACAAAGTTTTCAAAGTCAATTTTTGACAACTACTCTTACATTTTAATGCAAGACAGCGTTCCTACTGTATCTACGTAATAAATACATTGCAATATACTCCGATTTAGGTGCCCTATGTATGGAAATAAGCTCGCCCATTAACATGGGACATCATCGCAACTGCGTGTTAATACACCTCTGCCTACCGTATCGGGGATTTGTGTATCGAGCATAGAAAGTAAAGCTATAAAGTAACGCTGCCCACTCATCGCAAACGTAGAAATAGTCTGGGATACACAATCTGGTCTAAACTCCGCGATATGTAGGTCACGAACGCCGCTACTCGCGCCGGCAAAACAAACAACTAGTTAGCGCAGCGCACATTTTTATGTCAGCCATTATTTCGACTTTAAAGTACACAACTGGCATTTGACGTTACATTCAAGGTTTGCACACACAATGTGTTGGAAGACCGAATAGCGGCGTGGCCTTCGCGCGCTGTATTTATAAAACGCGGAAGACATTGCTGCGCTGAGGCACGCAGATTGCTCCCGCTCGGTAAACAGTTATATTAGGAGTGTAGATTCCGCCGTATGCGCATCTAGCGCTCGTAATGTTGTATTGGGAGTGTATATGGGATGCTGCGGTTTAAGCTTCTAACGCTCGTAGTATAGCGCGCAGACACTAACATAAGTCACGGCTATCTGTCACCGAACGGGTAGGCAGAAAGAACGGGTTAGGTTCCATATTTGCCATCTATCGGGCACGTGAATTACTGTATACTAGGTGGCATAAGAGGAACGCTGCTGCCCATTAATCATTACTGTCTAACTGCCGCACTCAGAGACGTCAAATAACGTTAATGAGTACATAATGTCAAAAACTGAGAATTCAAACTGAGGTCTCGATTTCAATTAATTTTTTTGACACTAAGTACTCATTAAAGTTAATTGACGTCTCTGAGTGCGGCAGTTAATCCTTAGTCTCTTCTCCTTGTACGAGACCCGCGGCGTGAGATTGGGGTGGTGACAATTACCTATATTTTGCTCTGCCGTCACCACACGGTTACATACCGCTTATTTGAATATTTGAGTGATACAAATCAAAAAGCTTATGTGCAAAAAAAAATAAAGTGTCAATCTCAAGCTCTACATTTGGAATACATGATTCGAAGTAATTTTTTTTCGAGTTGCTCCGTTTTAATATGAATTATGAGCGATATGTGCCAGTTGATTACGCGTACTGTGACCTCTACACGGGTGTACTTAACATATTTTTCTAACCACGATTTTCTTTGTTCAATCAAATCAAATAAAAATCAATAATACTAACAGCCTGAATAATCAACATAAAATTCAATGAGCTACTTATTATTTGCTGGATAGGGACTGTGACCCGGGCGGGGAAATGCTAATTCCTGGCAACACTTCCGCTTGCGCTTGCGGTAACGGTTGTCGACGCGTGCGCAGGCCCTGCGCAGGGCGCTCCATCTGTGGCTCTACACACCGCGCGGACTCTTTGTCAACCAATTACCGGGCAATTTGGACCACATTATGTAATAACACCAATAGTACCATGTCATCTGATAAGGGTCACGCTCCAGACATTACCTCAACTCAATCATCACGAGGGCCATTCATTGTAGCCATAGGCGGATGTAGAGTACAAATGCGCTCTACAAATTGAATTACAGCGGAATGAAATAGGTCTCAATTATTTTTCTGTGCTTAATTATTGTCTAGGCGTTGTTGCTGTTAATGATTTCATTTGTACGACATCAAATTGCTTTTCTGTTACTATTAATGGAATTAGAATTTGTAATACTTAGGTTGATACCGATTGATTTATTATTTTTGATTTTTATTTGAACATTTGTCACAAAGAAAAATAGGTTAAAAAAAGAAAAATTGTCACAAAGAAAAATAGGTTAGAAAAAGTTTTAAAAATTATAGTCTTCATGTGGAAATCGAACCCGACGAGTCCTCCGCAATCCGGCAGTCGCCTTAACATAAGGGAGCATTATTCCCAGAGATAGTGTCCAGACTGAGTTGCAATTCTTCCGTAAGATTGGTACGTTTGCATAATTCTGTCGTAATTTTTATTCAATGTCAAAGATCTAGAACGAGTGTGGTAACCGAAATAGATAATACGCTGTTTAATTACATACAACGGCTCCGATACACAATGCACCGAGTGAACTTCATTAACTGTGTTATCTAGAATTGTTTAGACAAACAGAGAGTGGTTCAACAACGTTACATATTAAATCAGTAGTTGGCAAAGCAGAATACCATTGTCACCACTCCGGAATCTTTTCGCGGGTGTCGTACAAAGTGACAAAGGGTTACGACAGCGATAAGTAAAATGGGCAGCAGCATTCCTCTTGTACCACCTAGCAATATACTACGATTTAGGTGCCCGGTAGATGGCAATAGTCTCGCCTGCTATTACATAGGACCTAACTTGGGTAGCTTTAGTTTTTGTTCGTCTTTTTTATGCCTGAAGATGTGCAAGGCGAGGGAGGATATAGGGAGGAAGGTAGGTGGTAATGCTAATACAGGGTATAAAGGCGTCATTTGAAGCGATCGCCCCCTAGCAGCTTAGTTCACCTAACCCTTCGGGGATATTTGTATAGGTGTAATTTATGTACGTATGTGTATATATGTGTAAGGAGCGAACGCCGTACGCTATCTAACTGGGCCGTGAATCTGGGGCGCACACACATGCATCCGATTGCTCATAATTCCTACTATTTGACACAGCGAGCGTCGTCGTATAGAGGACGCGGTTTGGTGGCGTCAGTGTATAACTGTCTCTGTAATTTGCCCAATTATAACACGCCATCGCCAGGCCGACTTAACCTTGCTCTAACTTAAGTGTTGGGCATGTGTGCAATTTCTATACACATATATTGTAATCCCCTATGTATCCCCGAAGCGGTAGGCAGAGGTGTGGCCACACCACACCCACATATATCGCCAAGTGGTCAAATCAATTTATGTACTTGCTAATATAATTTATTCCTTTCTATGTTATTTCTAAGTATATTCAAATCCTAACCTAGTAAATATGTATCAAGAATAATATTTACATTTTATTAATAATATGCAATTCAATTATCGTGTTCCAAATAAACAATAATTAAGAACTATTGAAGAGGTGTGTGCTCTTGAGACAGACAACAAAAAAACTTATAACATGCACTGGATCAAATTAGTTACTTACTTTATATTTTTTATTTATCTATTTTTAGTCATTGTGTAGTAAAATTAAATAAAACTAAGCTAATTTCCAATAAATAATAGCCAACTCTGTTTTAAGGTGAAAATTTTATTCTTATGACAAGTTGGCAATCTTTTCGAACGAATAGAATAAAAATGTATGGAACTGACTTATTATTACTGAGAAACAACATGGCGACCGTCGTGTCACAAAAATTGACATTGGAACAATTCTAGTCTCAATTTGCCCGGATTGCAGAGGACGCGGGTTCGGTTTCCCGATCAAGACTATAACTTTTTCCTACCACAATTTTCTTTGAAGTAATCAAGCACCCATCCGGTAATGCATCTATCTGCAATTACACATCCCCTTAATTGATCCCACGTGAAGCCAGCACCATCAGCCGTGCACCACGATCGATAAATTATCGATCGAGCGAGTAACTGGAACGGTAGCTAATGGCTTATTCGAGTGCTGTGAGATCGGCTTGTGCAATCGCGAAAATAGGTTAGAAGCTATCCACACGCGGCCCACTTGGACGGCTCGCGGTATCAACCTCCTTTGTGTGCGCGCGCGGCAGTCGTAGCACATTTCTATACTCTGTGGTTGTACGGCAGTTGTAATACTCTGTGGTTGTAGTGACTGCCCTAAATAGGTCGTACAATTTATTTTGACCATACGCAATAGCGTGGCGTATGGGCGCCTAGTGTTCCTGGGAAATGTGCATGATTCTTCACAGAGCTATTTGGGCACGTGCCTAGCCCGGCTAGCTTGACCACCGAAACACGATATGATAAAGCTATTTATCGCTTAGAACTGTCAAAAATCATTGAATTTTTTAATCTTAGGCTACATAAATGAAAGCTATTTATCGGTTTGAAGTGTCAAAAATTCATGCTAGCCGTGCAGAGTTCGCGATCGACAAAGGGTTCCTTCCTGCCAAACAAAATCACATAACATATTTTTTAAGAAATAGTTAACAAAGTTTGGCATTTCTCCAAACAATGAAGGTACCTTCTCAATCAATGTAGAATCTTTCCCTTTTTACTGTTCAAGCAATAATGCTAAAAGAGCTACTTTTGTTTGAATGATGATTGAATGAACTAGAGATGTGTTTAATCGACTATTCGAGAATTTAGCGTTGTGTGTATCCCAATTCTCTTTCCGCTAGTTCTGTAATACATAAATCCATTAAAAGCTCTATATTTGCATCAATTAATGTCGGTGCCAATTGTAAAAAGGCAACTCTAATACTAAAATGGGGCAAACCAATTAAGAAACTATATAAAAATTGTTGAAGTGCCTATACCTACATAGAGTTCCCTGACCTGAAACAGTAATTAGATTCTTATACATGCATACCCGTCTCTAAATTTAGACGTCTCTGAATAAATATAATAGTACCACCACCAACCACTGCGAGGATACAGACCATAGATTGCATTACGTATTTATTTTTGGTAATGCGATCACAGAAAACCTTTTGTATGTAAAATAGCTTCGTCAATAGAAGCGTGGATAATAAAGGCGTGTAGCAGTTTGAATTTGGAACGTAGCGCGCCATCGTGTTTTCACACTTTTTTTTAAAAGGAACACGAACGGTGTTTTATGAGCATACAGCCGTTAGCGACGCTAGGCTTGAACCGCGCGAACTTCAGCGTTGTTGTCTCTCCGTCTCTGTCTACGGGTCATCGCCCCACGCGACTTTATACTCCCCCGTTCTAATAACCCCGCTTATATCCTCATTAAACTTGTCTTTTTGTGTGCAACAATCGTCAGACGCTCGTCGCAAATCCGACTAAAATCGAACGCACGGCCGCAGGTAGCGAGCGCCATTAGGGTCATGCACCCTATCCTGGCGACCTTGATACGGTCATAAACCCCAAGTGCGGAGACATTGACCAGTATTTCGTGGGCATGGACAGCCAGTACACCAGCTGTGGTCGCGGTCGTTATGGGCGTGCAGCCACATTGGGCAATTAATTACTTCTGCTACCTTACACAATTAATATGAACAAAGGAAGTGCTACGATTACTGTTTGCGTGCCACACGACACTTTGCGGGTGGTACTGTTGTCTCAATGATTCGCTACTTGCGGATTGTTGCAAATTGCAAAAACGGCAAATGATATCCTAATCGCGATTGATAACAAAATTGTCGTCTCTTGAAAGCAGCTCTTTTACTGAGATAAAATAGTTGCGTTCAAGTGTTAAAGAATTGCGAACGGAGCGCGGTCGCCCAGACGGTTTAATATTCGCAAAGAACTGAGAATATCTCGAGGCTAAGCGCGTGTAGTCGTGTCTGTAGATAGATGGGGAGCAGCGCGTTTTTTTAACCCGCATCGGCGGGGCAATGACTCCTCGGTCGGGGCACTGTCCGTTCTTGACAGAAATGTTTACACTCCACATCTCGAAAGATTGCCCCCTCGCGGTAAATCAATTTATAATCGGCGCCGAGGTTTTCCTTACATTTACGGGCGTTTAGAGAAAACACCGTTAGTGAGGCGCGTAGAGCGATGACGTCACCCATCACGTAGAACTGTCGTTGTCTCCCTATTAAAATAACTCGGGACAGATAAAGAATAAATGTGGACGAAATGTTACGTCGGTAGGTAATGTCAATGTGTCATCTTTTTAAGTATTCGGCCGGTGAGTTGGTAACATCGAAATTACACAGCTATATGCGGCGAGGTATCGTCCGCCTGGAACAATGGCGGCGAGTTCATCACACGCGATAATGAGTAGTCCCGCGGGTTCAACAAACTACCCAATACCCATTTGTTTTTAATTTTTTTATTTAATTAGAATTACAAAACAGGACAGCCATGAAAAATATTTACAAAATTGGCCTACAACTAAAGGTTGAATGAAACCCTTAAATATCTACAAACAAAAAAAAAACAATTTTATTACAAAAATTATCATAATTTGATGAACCATAATGATAGGTATGTATTATTTATTAAGTATTATTTATTTTACAAGTAAAATCGTGTTAGCCGCAGCCAGTTAGTACCTACCTACGAAGTGCAGATATTTTGGATGCCTCTTAGAATAGTGGACGATTGAGCTGTTGCCAAATACGTTATGTCACTCCGAATAAACACCACGGCATTATGTGCACGCAATCTCTTCGAAAACACAATTGACAGCTCCCTGAGCCGTTTAATGTCCCCACAGGCCTTCCATGGATGGAAGAATATAGGGAGAATGGGCATAACCCACCACGCTGGCCCAGAGCGGGTTAGTGGGTATTAACGACTGCAGATGCAGCCGGTACCAACGGTACCAGTTTTTGGTCACCCATCCAATGACCGGCCTTAGCGAATGTTGCTTAGTGTACACAATCGCGCTATCGAGCTCCTCCTACGGTCCCGCTACGGTCTAGCATAATAAATTCATCCTTTAGCCGCTGTCCGAGCGCTAAAGAGGAAAAAGTGAAATTGTAACAAGTTAGAACCTGTCGAGGTCGGTGACCACAGAGGCGGTTCTGCACCGCCATTGGCGACTGCCCCACTTGGCTGAATCACTCTTGCTTAGCGGATCCACCGCTCTGCCACCTCGTATGAGCACAACATTTTCATAGTACAAAGAATATTGTGGTAGAAAAAAATACATAAATCACGCCTTTATCACCAAGAAGGGTTACAGTAAAATTACAAATAAATCGGGGCACCTCGGGGACCGGGGTACTCAGGGAATAACCCGGCAAGGGGGTTATTCCGGCAACTAGACACACAATTTTCGCCAATTAAGTTAGGTCCCATTTAAATCGCAGTACATTGCTAGGTGGTGTAATAGGAACGCTACATACTCATCGCCGTCTTTACCCTTAGTCGGCTTGTACAACGCCCACGGGAGAGACGGGGGTGGTGAAAATTGTATTCTGCTCTGCCGTCACCACACGCCACACAGTATAATAACTAACCCAATAATGCAGTGATAACTGCGTAGGCACTACGAGTAATGACGCGCCGCCTTTGTACGCGGCGTCAGTTGACGTCGTTCACCTTTGACACGCTCACGTGGTGCTACTTTTCTACGCGTCGAAACAAAACACTCGCTTATCTGGGAGCCAATTCTCGCACAATCGAAATAATTTAGAATTCGAGAAAAAGTTTGAATTGCTAACTTTTTTCGAATGATAATCAAGCTCCAAGCTATTCTAGACGAATCGAGAACAATTTATTTCGAAGGAAAACCGTTCGAATTACTTCGAGTGGTCGGCAGCGGTCGACATTTATTTATTTATTTATTTAATTTCGACATTTATAATCGAAAGAAGGGTTTGAAATTTAAATAAATAATCTCGTATATGGCGAGAATTGGCCCCCTGAAATCGGAACAACATTCGAAACATTCCGAGGTTAATTGCCGAATAAGAACAGAGTAGTGGTATTCGAACGAATAGAATAGAAATATGTATAAATTTTTGCCAACTTCACGTCGGTCGCCATGTTGTTTTCTCTATAATAACGACAGTCTTATAGATTTGCATTCTAATCTATTCGTTCGAATGGATTGTCACTTGTCTAGACTCTAGAGGGGCAAGTCCCGTGCAAACATTACTTAACGGATTTCTGTGCAAGTGAATACTGTGGATGTAATCGGCTGCGTTACAATCCAAAATACTTACTATACTTACAATGTTTTACAAAAGGTTTCATTAAAAAGATGACAATTTATCTTGACAATACAAGGCAATATCTTTCTTTCTTACCAAAATTATTAAAAAAAATCTACTTAGCTAAGCAATAGAGATTCATATAGCAATTTTTCCAAAATCTCAAATGTGGTTTTCAAAAGATAGGTAAAGGGTGTTGGATTGGCAGAGCAGAATAAGACCAAACATTGTAAAACGTTGCAAGTCGACTTCCAGTATTTTGGATTGGCATACGGCAGCGGGTGGAAATATGGGCTGACGAGGGTGGGCCTTCAGGATGCCGGGGCGCGGGGCGCGGGGCCCCCGCCGCGGGGAATGTTTTGGATCGGAGTTCAATGCATCCTCGCCGCCACCTGTAGCTTATTCTTTGTATAGGCCCAACTGCGCTCCGTCTCTTCAACCGTAGAAAACTTACTTGATGACGCACTTTCGCACGTTGGTGCGCGCGTAACATAATAGCGTTTGTCTCAGATGTTGATTTAGGTTAATAAATAGGAAGCGTTATCTTTGTTTCGCTTTGTGTCAGGCAGGCGTAGGCGGCCGGCTGTAAAACCTTAGCCAAAACCTTGAGCAGTATGGACTGTTGTCATCCCAATCCTTGGTCTCTTTTCTATCATTACTGAGCACGTTTCCGGTTTGTTGGATGATATGAATCAAAAGGAAGTGGATGGCTTGAAGACGTCTGACGGATATGAATGGAAGAGGAAACATACTGCGCCGACCCCAAATAGACCGGGAACAAGGCAGGAAGAAGATCTTTGTTTCGCTTTGTCAGTACTAGCCTTATTATTTTGGCACAGCTACAGGTGCCGCAGGGATTTGTCAAACACTATGAATCATTCCACAAATCCCATTGTGAGATGCGAGGTGCGCGATGCGTAGTAGTTGGGGTAAAGCAATCGTAGGTTCAGTGACCCTCGCCGGTTCATTCCCTTACTTCATGGGGTGCCGGTGCCCGCTGCACGACACATTTTGCGCCCTCTCGCTTCATCTATAACGCTGTCTCACCCAATTCCTTTGTGTGACAAACTTACAATCCGTATCTGTACTACGAGATCTTTTTTCTCGAGAAAAATGCATTTTTTGTTCAGAACACACTCTGTAGTTCCTTTCTAGGCTTCACGGGCGAATTTGTTTGTAAATACGAAGTGAGACAATGATTGTTTTGAAACACAAAGCCACTGCGAGCTACACGTGACGCTCTATGCAAATTGTAGAATCCCGGCTCTACATCAGCACAATAAATTAATACGTAACACACTATTTGAGAGACGCAAATTACATTACCTACATTATAATTAATTCCATAATGATAAGACAAAGTAAACATTGTAAAGTCCAATCGTGCAGCTGCTTATCGTTATTGTGAACAGCGTCTTCCACGCTTAAATACAACATTAATTAAATTTAAAGTTTCCAATAATGCGAACCAGCCTCTAGACAAGTGGACAATCTATTCGAAAGAATAGAATAGAATACAAAAGTATGAAACTAAACGTATTAGTTACAGAGAAAACAACATGGCGACCGTCATGTCAAATGTAAGAGAAGTTGTCAAAAATTGGCATTCGTTCGATAGAAACGTTGTTTCGTTTGTCACTTGGCTAGGTTCCGTGTAAAGGTTTCTCGCCTGCAATCGCAGGCCTTTCCTAGTGCATAATTTGAATTCCCTTTAACGGTTCTTGCAACGCGGGCTTGCCGCACCGGTACTATCCGTTCCCGCTTCAGTTCATAGGTAGATTCTACGAAAACAGACGAGCGGAAACACCTTACAGGGAAATAATTTTTTTAATCTACCCCTTCTACTATTGTATTTTATTTTGTTTCTTTAGGTGCCGATCTCACGAAGGTATCGCATTTTACAAATCCACTCAACTCAAGTGTTTTGTTCTCCAATCGCTTCATAGTAACTTCCGTAACAGATTTCGATTGAGTACGTACGTAATCTACTTTTCTAAAAATAACGTTTATTAGCTTTGTTCTTCCAATCAAAAGAATACTGCGTCACCACGCTACCGCTCGCTAGTTTCCACTACAAACTCATAATCATCACACACACGTGAAAAAAATACCGGCCGGCTTCGCGGCAACGCAACACATCGGCCTTTAAATGGCGTCTTCCTAGTTCATTTCTAACGCTAGAGCGGGACAACACGAAAACAACTTATCTGACCGCGTACTTGAAGTATAAATAAGGAAGGTCACGCCAACGCGACGGACATATGTCCACCCGTGCGCGGAAAAGAGACGCGATGAAAACAAATCAATATCATCTCGGCGTTTCGCAGTAGAAAGAGACGGCGCAACAACAAACCGGCATTTTATGCCGGTTCGTTATTCATACTGTACCGTCATACAAGAATGCGCCTACTGGCAGAAGTACACACGGTCTAGTATCTGTTGGACAAAACTTTGTTTACGGTGTGTTGGAAACAAGAACGTAATAATTATTTTCTTGATGGTCCCGTTGTGAAATTTTATGGGTTTATTCCATGAAGCTTTTCAATGGTGCTTAAGAATATTTGGTATCAATAGTTATTTTATCTACATTATTAAGAGATCATAAAGCGTTTTTTTATTTATTTTCAGTCAAGAAATTAGTATTCTCCTTTGTTTTTAGTCGGTAGACTTGTCATCACGTTAAGTCGTGTTTATGAGATACTTTTTAGTTCTTTCTTATAGTAACTTTTACTAGCTATAGGTACCGAATTATATTGAATTTTGAGACACATTTTCAGATAGATTATCTATAATACATACAATAATGCTGTTTGTATTGCCACTCCTGCGCGCTTGTAACTTGCAAGGCTGTACCTTCTTGATCTGCTCTACATCTACAGTCATATAAAAATTAATTTTCAATGCCTAGTCACGAATTTGATAATTAATCAATATTGAATTTCACCAGACAACAATGTTACCTATTTAAAAAATATAATTAAGTCGGTAACATAACATAGCGTTAAATTATTATTATCAGGTTTACCTATTTCTATTATTATCATCGCTTTATAATAGTAAAGGTGACATCATTTTCATGATAGCTAAGCCAAAGAAACCGTAGAAATAACCTAAATTGACTCCCTTTGTTTCCACATTTGTTAAACCTTAGGTAAAACCCTGTAAGGCCTTTCACTACTCGTGTAGCTCCTTTCAGAAACCTTGAAACACTATGCAGAGAAATATAGAATTAATTCTACGCTCCTTTGTTGAAAGTCGAATGCATAATTTGCATTCATAAAATATATAGTAATAGGTACAAAAGTCGCGTGCAGCCCCCGATGGAGCGCTGCACCGCCCACGCCGCACACAACGACAACGGACGGCACGTGCAAGCTGTTCATACAGCACACAAGCATGCGATGCACCTAGCCATAGCTATTCGTGGCGGGTTAACTACGCACACTAGATATACTGTGTTTCTGACATAATCTGTGGCAGGAAATCGGGTTAGGTATTTGGCGGTATTTCGTGACGACGCGACAATTGTTTATTGATTGTAAAATGTGCAACAAAGAGGATTTATCTGGTTCTGTATACCGTATACCTACATTTCTTCGTTGATATTTTCTTCGATATTTTGAGGAACCATTAAAACAATCTTGCTTATTGTCTCGCGTACATTGGCTGCAAGTTGCAACACAAAGACCGAATACAGAAACATTGCAAAATTTGAAAATACATTTTCTTTTTCTTGCAAATTGACTTCCCCGCTGACTTGGGGGCGAAAAAATAACTCAGAATGAGCAAGCCCCGTCTCACCCCAGGGGTGTCGTAAAAGTAAAGTAAGGGATATTGTCCAGTGCAAAATAAGCATATTGGGGCACTTTTAAGTCATTTATATGAACTTCACTTCAGGTTTTCTTTAAAATAGGGTTTTCTTGGCGGTGTCGTGTTGAATGTGGACCTTATAGTACATTTACGTATTAACACATTCAAACATAACATAAATCATGCCTCATATCCATGAAGACAGAGGTGTAACTAAACTATTTTATCTACCCCTACAAGTGGGTAATCTATTCGATCGAACGAATAGAATACAAACGTATGATATTGACGTAATATATAGAAAACAACATGGCGACCGACCGTCGTGTCATATGTACGGCGATTCGATCGAACGAATAGAATACAAATGAATGAAAGA
Organism: Cataclysta lemnata; assembly: GCA_963931975.1. NCBI lineage: Eukaryota > Metazoa > Arthropoda > Insecta > Lepidoptera > Crambidae > Cataclysta > Cataclysta lemnata. Next base: position 14,827,951 of record OZ008342.1, read on the forward strand.
AACGGACTATTACAGAGAAAACCACATGGCGATCGTCGTGTCAAATGTACGAGAGCGTCAAATGTGTCTATTCGTTCGAATAGAATAGATTGGCTGTTCTCATTATCCTTAATAGTCTGAAATGCAAAAATGTTTAAGTGGCTTCTGTAATCTAATTACAAAAGAGACACTATTTAAAATTGCGCTCACGCAACTTAAAGTCTTATTTCCATAAACTAAGAACGCACAATATTTCTAAGTTTTCTTTGAGTTGCCTCTCTCTTGTATTAAATAGGAGATATTTCCTACGGTTACAAGTTTACTGGGGGCTGAAAGTAGGTCAGTGGTGCAGCGAGGGCGGCTCCCGTGCCGCGCGCCCCGCTCCCCCCCGCACTAGGGAAGGTATCTGATATTAAAATAGCCACAAACACAACATCATCGGGTTTAATTCATAGCTGAAACTGAATTCGATTTCCACTTTCATTTTGTCCTCAATTATTCCATTAAGGGGAGTCGGTAGAGCAGTGGCTCGGCCTGCGATTGCGTAAACTAAGCTGAGCTCACTAAGGCTGGTCATAGGATGGGTGAGGATAAAATTAATATTTGGAGTTGCTCCGTGCTTCGGAAGACACGTGAAGCCGTTGGTCCCGGCTGCATTTGCAATGGTTCGTCGTAAGCCAATCCGCATTGGGCCAGCGTGGTGGGTTATGGCTCATTCTACATTCTTCCATACATAAGTAAGGCCCGTGTCCCTGTCTATGCAATCGCAGGCTAGTTGCAATAATAGGAATATAATAGTACAAAACCCAGATTTACGCGTCGTACTACTGAGTTATTAGAACAATAATAACAAAAAACACTTTAAAATTGTTTTAAATTGTTTTTTGTTTAAAATAAAACAACTTTTACGGATAAGACTCGCGTATAATTTGGTGTTTGGCATATTAATTATTTAACCCGACGTTTCGATCACTTTACAGTGGCCGTGGTCGGGTTAAATAATTAATATGCCAAACACCAAATTATACGCGAGTCTTATCCGTAAAAGTTGTTTTATTTCAAATGTGTAGTGCTCGTGCAAATATAAGAAAACATTATTGTTTTTTGTTGTTAAATTTTCTATATTTTTTGTGCTTTTGTGCAATTTCCAGCTTGTATCCTAATGTCGCTAAATGTTTGTAGGTGGTGACATCACATACGTCTTTCAATAAATATCACGAATAAGAGAACACTACTGTCGGTTACATAACAACTTGTTTTGATTACTAATGTTTGTTTAATGGCACGTTTCTATTACGAACCAAACTGATCAATTAATCTGTTTAAAATTATCGACACCACTGTCCGATTTACATAGCTTCGCGCGTCGTTTATTTATGCACATAATTATACAGTGTAATAATGTTATCCCCTCGGTATACATATACAACAAGCGGCGTTATTTTACAGACCTTGATAGCCTGGCGCAGTATCGATCCGTTTACAACACTGAAGGACGAATACTCTTCCCTAGAAAAGTGGATCAGCGAAATTCAATGCACGTCTCTAGGGAATTTGTGTGTTTCACGAATAAATGTGCCTTATAAATACAATATACATACATACAGAAATACATAAATCACGCCTATATCCACGAAGAGGAAGGAAGAGGTGAATAAAATTAACACCCACGTTTCATGTAATAGGTGGCGAGCCTATTGACATTTATCGGGCACGGAAATCGCAGTTCATAAGAAGTGGCATAAGAGGAACATTCCTGTTCATTACTCATTGCTGTCTTAATCCTTAGTCGCCTTGTACGATTATGGGTGGTGACAATTGACAACATTTCAAAAATGACAACCCCCTCAAAATAATGCCTGATTTTAAACATTTTATTTTAAATTTTTTTTATTACATAATTTCAGAGAAAATAAATAAAATGTAAAAAACATGCGATGACGTCAGAGTCGCGAAGTTAATCAATATCATGTCTGTCGGTCATGAATCAAATCCATTGTCATTAATTGTCATCGTCGAAAATAACTTAATAAAGTAACAATAAATTTGAAAACCTCCCGAGACTTTAATTTTAACTAATTTAAAACGTATTTTACTTGAAAATTATTTTAAATTATTTCAAATAATATGTTTTTATTTTTGCTACCGGAAACGCCAGACTGTCATTTCGCCATTTTTTCGTAACTGTGACGTCATTTGGCGCTAACGTCTGTTTAGAATTAACGGAAATTAACCGTGATTTTTTGTATGAAAAATAAAAATACGGGTGTTTTCATTTTCTGTCTATTTTTATATAACATCATAATAAAAGTATGGTGAAAAAATTAAATGTTGTCAATTGTATTCTACTCTGCCCGTACCGCAAGGCACATACATAAATATCACGCCCATTTATACCCGAAGGGGTAGGCAGAGGCGAATTCACAACTACCCTCAATTATGTTAGGCCTATTGACCTCTATCGCCTTTCTCTATCTCTATCTCCTCGTTACAAGGGACCTAGGTGAAACGTAGATCAATTCACCAATACCTAATTAATAATTATTGCACATTGTTTAATTTCTCACTTGTTTGGACAATTTGTACAATACGCCTCCGGAATTCACGCAAACCGTCATGCGTCATTCCCAAATGAGTCACATCGCACGAAACACTCCAACCCATAAGCGTCATTGCCGCTCTGGCCGAGCTCTGAGGATTGATATCGAGTTTCCTGAAATTGTTAATGTTACAATGTGCAACTACTGAAGTGCTTACTCAGGTTTTAATGACATCGGCAATGATAAATGAGCGTTTGCTGTATGGTGCTCACGACCCCAAATCTCTCCCGTGGGTGTCGTACAAGGCGATTAAGGGTAAAGACAGCAATGAGTAATGGGCAGCAGCATTCCTCTTGAACCATCTAGCAATATACTGCTGATGTGCCCGATAGATGGCAATAGGTTTGCCACCTATTACATGGGACCTAGCTGAGTTGGCGATAAGTGGGTGTTAATTCACCTCTGCCTACCCCTTAGGGGATATAGGCGTGATTTATGTATGTATGACAAAGGAGCGCAACCTTCGCGGAGCACCCTTGGCCGTGGTGCTGTGACCCAGTTCGGGTGCTTCCCCCTCCTGTGCCCCGCGACCGCTCGCCCCGACCTGACCCACTTCCAAATGCACTTGATATAGCCTCCGTTTCTAGGCGGCGAGCGAGCGGCCATTTTGCGCGCGCTGCTAGAGCCGCTAATAAACCTTGACACAACTGTTTGTTAGTCAGTCTAATAATCCCTGACACGGCATAGTTTGCTGTTTCCAATGTCTCGTAAGCTACGGAAAAACGGAGATGAGACTGAGACGCAAGAAACTTATCACAAACACACTGACAGATAAATGTAAAAACTTTAATGCGGGTAGTTCATATTTATTTCGATTTTTTTTTTCATACTTCTACATGTTTTTTTATTTCCTTTTAGGTACCTATGTTAGTAGATATACCTGTGATAGGTTGTTGCTTAAAATGTGATTATTATTGTTTTAAATCTTCTCTTTTCTCGACGAGATGATGTCGGTTTATAATGCTAATGATACGGGATGAAGCCAATGCCAATAGTATCATCTACTATCATGCCATAAAAAGTTGTGACGTTGTGCAGTGATTTGAGCGTAGTGCTTGTGTTTCAGTTTGTGTGTGTGTGTGTATTACGTTGCGTTAAGGTAGTCCTTACAATAACAGTAAAGCAACACAAACAGCGCCGGTTTCAAACGCGAGCCCAGTAAATTGCGGCATCAGGAGCGCACGCCGCGAACGACCGGCAAATCTATATTTAGGCGTGAGCGGCATGGCAACAAAGCTTCTGTCAGTGGCAGCCCGGCCCGGGTGGCCAAAATAATGTGGCATTGGCCAGAAGGTCGCTGCAGAATCTTTGGCAAGCGGTTCTAAGCTCGGCCCCGAGCGTTCTCGCCTCCGACAACATAAAGTGCATTCGGTTAAATTTCCCCGAGGCAGACAATGATCGTCCATATAATTCTCAAAGTAAGCACTCACTGCCAAAATGATTACAAACGAAAATAGGTTATATAAAGTTCCAAAAATTATAGTCTTTATGCAGGAACCAAACTTCGTCAAAAAATCAAAAATAATGCCTGCATGGTGATATAATCATCTTGTCTTCCGGCCTCAATTTGGTTCACTTCAAAAAATTGATATTTGGTCGGTCTGATTGTCTGCTCCCCAGCGGTGATAGGTCAAATCACAGATATATCAAGAATATCAATTTTGATATATCTGTGGGTCAAATTTTAGTCCCTATCTGTCCAATTGGGTTTATGGACAGAATTTTACATACTAGAGCCTAGGCAGGCCTGTTTTGGGCCACCTTCTCATAAAAGTCCCAGATCATTGCGTTGTGACATTTTTTTGAATAGATGCAGAGTTTAACTTCTAAATCGTGATTCAGAGCCATTATTTGAGTTCTGGGCACCGACCATTAGCTACTGGTGCAATATAACATCCATATACATAGTTGGGTGCATCATAATACCCATATAGTATAGTCGTAACCTAGGTACAATATGATATAGCCGCGTGCGGGAGCGCCGTCAGCAAGGCCGCGCGACCGACCTAGAACGACTTCCGTGTATGTTGCCTGTTATCTGACGATGGTTGATATGAGCGGTGTTATTTATTAGGAAAACGCCAAGTCGACCTTGCCCATCCGGAAAACGTAACTGTAAATATGCTGAAGCGCGACTCGTCTATTCTTCTGAAACAATGCTGCGGGCGCACAAAAGGAGACGGCCAAATGGAATATTGCGCTTTTTTACTTTATTTGCTTCGCTCAGAAGAGTTTTGTTCATTATCGGTAAAAATATACCGAAAAACGTTAAGAAAATACCGAAAAACATAAAGATTGCCGAAAATATTATTTTCTTCTATAAAAGTTTAAAAGATTTCTTTGGTCAAAACATCTAATGATTTAAAAAAGAATATTTAGCGGAACTCATTAATGTTTCAAGCACAATATTTTGTTCGTACATATTTTTTAGAAGTTCGTTAATTTACCTTATTTTAGATTCATAACTTTAGTTTTTAAGAACTGCAAGGGTGCAGGGTTCATATTACGATCAATACCAACTACTTTGAGACACAAACGTAATACCAATATGATGCAATAAAGTTTATGATAATAGGAAATAGATTTCGAGTATTGAAATTTGATTTTCTTTTGTTACAGATTCACAACGTCGTGTATGAGTGCGTGTGGAGGGGCTGTGGGCACAACACCAACACATGCAGTGCCATAGAAGCACACATAAGGCAGTCGCATTTGGGGTGTGTATATATTTTATATCCATTATACATACATACACACAAATCACGCCTATTTAACCCCGAAGGGATTGCCATTTATCAGGCACGTAAATCGCAGTACTATGTGGTAAAAGACTATGATACCCATTACTTTACAATTGTATTCTGCTCCATGGTAATGATATCATTACCGTGTCTTCTCTGCTGTCACCACACGGTGAAAATATTTGTTACATACATATATAAATCACGCCTATATCCCCGAAGGGGTAGGCAGAGGTGAACTAGCACCCACGTTTCGCCAGTTATATTAGGCACCACACGGCCGAAATATTTGTTGGTCTTTTAAAATGAAGCACGTGATGTTAAAAACTTTTTGTTGTACTTTTAAACTCGTTTTTGAATTTTCAAGCGCACGAACTTATTTTTTCTTACTACTAGAACCACAGAGTAGAGCATAGATAATACAGAGTAACTTTATGGCTTTGGAATCTATGGCTACTCCAAAAAATGAAGCGTTAGATCGATTTAGGCAGTTTTTTTCATAAACGATGCTGGCGGAATATTTTAAATTTCACTTATTTGTTTAAACATTATATCTTACGAGACAACATAGACTCAAGGATGTGATTGCCGCGCCTTATGCAACTGACGATGCCGGACCTATCTCAGAGTTGGACGGCATGCAACGATTTCGTTTAACTACACGTGTATGAAAGGTCACGTGTGTATCCACTAGCACGTGCCGGCAAAATTGTAATTACGCAACCAGCCAACAAGCGAAGCCAGGCAAATCGAATATAAACTGTATTTCTTTCCAATAAAGATTATAAAGGCACGTTTCCGATAAGATTTGTGCGAAAGAAAGGTAAACATAAATCAAGCCTATCAGAGGTGAATTAACACCCACGTTTCGCCAATTAGGTTAGGTCCCATGTAATAGGTGGCGTGCCTAATGCCTATTGTCATCTAGCGGGCACATAAATCGCAATTATATTGCTAGGTGGTACACGAAGAATGCTGCTGCCCATTCCTCATCACTGTTTTAACCACAGATACCTATATCAATTTATATCTGTGGTTTTAACCTAAGTCGCCTTGTGCGAGCGACACCCACGGGAGAGACATGGGTGGTAACAATGTGTGATAATTTTATTCTGCTCTGCCGTCACCACACGGTGTCCAAACTATATTTCTTTCCAATAAAGAAAGGCACGTTTTTTTCAATAAAGACTCCTTCGGCACGTTTCCGATAAGATTTCTCCTAAAGAAAGGTATTATGTAATATTGGAGTATTGGGTAGGAGTTGCTCGTTCCGTGATCAATGATGGCGGCTCTGTGCTATATGTATGTATATGTAGCCGAGTTAAAAAGGGCGGCCCTTGGTGACCCGGAAGCGATGGTTGGCAAGCGGCAAGGTTGCATAGTACCCACACCCGCGCTGGCAAGGTCACCGCGCCGCTCGCCGGCCGGTTACGTAACTGTGCGGCTGTGACGACAATATTATATCTTGTTAAAATAAATATTCATTGCCTTCTCACTGGCTTCAGATATGTATGTTACATACATACATACTCGTCTCTTCAAACTAGCACCGAATCGCACGACTCGAAAGAGGAGATCACTGACTGTGCGGCGCTGGGACGGCAATATTATATCTTGTTAAAGTAAATATTCATTGCCTTCTGACTGACTGGCTTCAGATATGTGTGTATGTATGTAGTCACCTCTTCGAACTAGCTTCGTGCGACTCAAAAGAGGAGATCGCTTGTAATTTGGCTAAATCGTTTTGAAATGAAACTCAAAACGCTTGTGCGTTTCGCTGAGTACTTAGATAACGTCATCAATCAATGTCGTGCATTGTTAATTAAAATTGGTTCAAGTCTATTATCAAATTCTCACAAATTAATGTACAGTTTATAATAATATCATCATCATTATCACCAACCCTTTTTATGTCCCCACTGCTGGGGCACGGCCCTTCACTATGGGTGGAAGAATATAGGGAGATTGGGCCATAAACCACCACGCAGGCCCAGTGCGGGTTGGTGGGTATTAACGACCGAAGATGCATCCGGGACCAACGGCTTAACGTGCCTTCCGAAGCACTGAGTAATTCGAGTTAAAATTTTTGGTCACCCATCTTAATGACCGGCCTTAGCGACGTTGCTTAGTTTACGCAATCGCAGACCAAGCGTGCTATGCCACTGCGCTAGCGAGCTCGTCAGAAATATGCATAAGGATTAAGAACTAATCGTTTTTATTTGCAGGCCAAAGAAGGAGGGAGAGAGTGACCACGAGGAAGAGTTCTACTACACGGAGCGCGAGATGGTCACCCCCGCTCCGCCACCGACGCTGTCCCACCGGGACATGTGCCGGCCTCCACACGAGGACCCTGAGTACCAGCGTCAGCTCGTTGGCTCCTATAGGTAACTAAAAAATATGGAATCAAACCCTCAACCACAGAGGGTCTGGCTATCTTATCACAAAACTGTCGGCAAACACTGAATCCGAGAGAAACTGTTTTTTTTATGCTAGACAAGGAAGCTCTTGCCCTTCATCTCACCTGAGGGTAAGTCACGATAAGGGCCGAGCTTCACCTGGAACCCTCAACCACAGCGGTGCTGGCCGTTAAAAAATTGTCGGAACACATTTAATGCTGTTAACATTATTATTATGGTGACAGATTTTGATTAGATGGTGGTAGCTAGCCAGGCGGACTTGAAAGAAGTCCTACCACCATCCAAAACGAGTACAAATCTGTACCCCCCTGTGGACCGAACCCGGTTTCGGTGGGCGAACAAGCCAAGGTCTTTTGACAAAAGTGTAGGATTTTAGTAATGTATACCTATAGGAATTTAGCTGGTTTACCCCCCGTTCGATCAATATTAATGTATTCTTATTTGTGTTTTCCAGGCAAGGACTGCTCTCCACTCTGCAGAATGGGTCGGCGAGGCCTATAAGCATTCCCGTATCGCATTCCTGGTCCAATTCACACTCCCCGGTAATAATTGTTTATAATATTTCTTTTGTTTTAAACTAATGCTTCGCTTGTCTCCCATATTCCCTTACTGCTTCTTATCCAGAGAGAAGAGCTCGATATCGCGCTCGGCCTGCGATTGCGTAAACTTAGCAATATTCACCAAGGCTCGTTAGAGTTCCTACGTTCTTCGGAAGGCACGTTAAGCCGTTGGTCCGGATATTATATTGCATACATACAAACGTGGGTGCTGGTTCACCTCTGCCTACCCTTTCGGGGATATAGGCGTGATTTATGTATGTATGTATGTATACATACAAACATACTACGTCACGCCTTTCTCCCACAGGGGTAGACAGAGATCACTTCTTTCCACTTCCTTACTGCATATTGTCCATAAGCATGCCCGTCGGTTTCGGGTACTCCAGACCCGGCTCTTTTTTAAAATACTTTCAATTTGATTATGATAGCTCCGTCGAGGTCTTCTCGTACCATTTTCTCCACACCTATCATGCTATACTATTCTGCTCCGCTTGGACAAATAGTGATGTGTCGTTTGTCCGACAGAAGCACATGCGGGTGTCGGGCGTGGGCGGCTCGCCGGGCAGCCCGGGCCGTCGGCCGCGCTCCGACAACAAGAAGTGTCGGAAGGTGTACGGCATGGACCAGCGCGACCTCTGGTGCACGCAATGCAAGTGGAAGAAGGCTTGCACCCGCTTCGGCGACTAGCGCCACCGCCGCGCGGGCCCCTCCCGCGTCACCCTTACCACACCGCAATAGGGTCGAAAACGCCGACCCACTTCTACAGACGATTCGCGAGTGCGAGAAGCCGTGATGGTTTACGAAACGTTTTTATTTAATGTTTTATTAAAACAGAGAAATGTTATTATCTATTAATGTAATTGTATTGGACATGAATCGCCAAGGAGACATATTTTTGCTCTTCAAATGTGGCTCGTATTTTGACTGCATAGTATGGACATTGCCCACGTATTTTTGTAGCGCAGTAGATACGCCTTTACTGTGACGTGCATGCGGAGCCGCGTGACGCTCTCGGCTGCAGACTGTGAATATTAGATGTAAGGATATTATTTTAAGGTAAGACTCAACTGGCGCGGGCAGTGTGGAAATGTTGTGTTGCGCACCGGGGCAGAGCACATTTTAGATTTGCGGGTAACGACCATTTTCTTAGCGCACGATGAGCAGCTTTAATTGGTACACAACCTAAAATCACTGCACGATAATGACTCTACGGTTCTAAGTTGAAGTGATTTTTCAAGCCCTCTGCTTTGAAATTCGAAAAAGAGACAAAGTTGAAAACTTTTTTGAAAAAAAAAAAATTGCTCAACTGCCATTATCCAGTAAGGAAAACAGGGCGCTGCGTTTGCACAGGAAAACGGCCCTTATTAGGTTTCCTCATAAGTCAGTGAATTCCGTCCACATTTTCGAATGTGCTTTCGAAACTACCCTCGCGTACAACGCTCTCACGCTGCTCGCGGCCGAACGAATGCGCAACATCGATACTCGCTCGGCCGATATCATACCCGACCCGGTATAATATGGCAGTTGCAAATACTTCAGTGATATTAATCACTTTATATGAAATGTATATTGACTGAATTATTAGATTATATTATAACAAATCTACTTTTTATGAATTAGTCTTGTAAGCTATCTCAGATTCGACTAAAAGACTACAAATCATGTTTTAGACTTAAATTTTTATGAACATATCTGTACGGTATACATGTGGTCTTGAAACAAAGGGACAATACTCAGCGTCGCTCGCACTACGTCCGGAATGCGATTGGAACAAGACGGCATATGCTACGGGACAAGTTGATAGGGGATTCCTACGGCGTATAGCGTTGCATACGGCCACATTTATGGCAATTTATTGCAAGATCTGTAAGTAAGAAATATTGCTTACAAATCATACAATAAATAAGTACACCACATTCTCTAACTTCACAAATTATATTTACGCGCGGCTGGAGATAAATAATTTCATGTTCAAACGTGACCTGAAAGTGGCATTTTCCACCCGCTACGAAAATAGGTAATAAATGTACTATTTTGGCATTAAATTCCGTATGAGACGTTTCGACGATCGCCGCATGCAAACGATCGCCGTAAGTCCTCTCCTCTGACTGACCTTTGCGCACCTCTGAAAGACCACTAGGTATAAAATTGGAAACGGAATTGTAAGACACATCACTGGAAAGACGCACACGTGTGCAATCAAACGCTGTGATCGTTGAAGGGAAATACACTATGTGTACACACATGGACCTGGGGGTGAAAGGTTAACGCTCATTAGACCCACCCGGCACCTGACTAGCACCGCTCGTGGTCGCCTCGTGGTCAACGGGTGGACGCCGCGTGGTCAACGGGTGGACGCCGGATGGTCAACCAGTAGATCTAACCTCACTGTACCTGGAGTCGCTAAGATCATACAATAAATTAAATTTTCGAACTTCTTCGATAAGATAAAAGCAAAAACCATACGTCCGACACGTTAGAAAGAAAGCCTTGAATAGACGCTTCGCCTTGCCAATCCTCCCGCGAAAACGCTCGCGGACCGCGCGCAGTCCACTCGGTGTCGCGTGGATGCCTTCCGAGGCGTTACGGAGTTGATGTAGTGAGCCCACCTCCATACAAATGCATATAATCGGTTCTAATGATCGTTAACCATATTCTTCTGAACTGCGAGTCCATTGCCGCCTATTGTACACTTTAAGATTGAATAAGCGAGGCTTCAAACCTAGATGTGATAGGTCGATGAGCAATAAGAGCGAACAAGAGAAGGCGATGCGAGCCGCAATATTATTTTTAAGTATTAATGTGAAGACGATAACATAGAACGTGTAAATATTAATTACCTATACCTACGACAGATTAAAAATATATTATACATTATATTATTAAATATTATTACTTATTCGAAAAATGAAAGCAATGTTTGGTATGTGTACATAAAATAATAGATATTAATTATTATTATTGCATAAAATAGTATTGTTACTTAATTAATGTGATTGTTCAAATCGAAATTTTTGTACGGTGTATGTAATTGTGAGGTTTCGTTTTGAATTGTATTATTATATTTTTCGAAAAAATATAATAGTCAAGCGGAATACGCTTCCGCTGGGTGGTCGCTAAAATTTTAGCAATTACTTGGGTACATTGTGTTATCATACTATACTACTTCTTGTACGTAAAACAATATTCTTAATAATTACATTTTTTTAAAGTTAAAATTGCCGTGACAACTCCTATAGTACGTTTACTATGAATGCATGTGCCAATACTATCATTTCCAGACTAAAAAAAAACAAAAGAAACTCCACCGTGGAACAATTTTCAATTTTGAAATTATTGCCTTAGCGTTGTTCGGATTGCTATAGTTTATTTCGTGAAAACTACGAGTCGAGAAATTGTTGTATGTTCTTTTAAATTACGACAAAACACTGTCGGCTCGCTAAATTTGTTACTGTTAAAATTACGGCACGCTTGTTATTTTCAATGCTGTCATATGAAATATGAACGCACAACACGACGAATAAATTTTGATTATAGAATTAGGATCACATTTAAAAAAGTGTCTTAGGCCGTACATGATTGGATTAATTTTTTGTGTACAATAAACATTGTCTTCTATCAATTGGTTCTGCCACTTGTCATGTGAGCTTTCGGATGTCAGCAATAAAAAGAGACAGAAACAAGCATGATGGACATAGACAACAACGGTATCGATACCGAAAATACTTGTAAAGCTCAGTTCGGAATCAATATTCCTACCATAATAATTTATCTGGTACGGTAAGTTACTCCACACGGAAAGTACATCTTAGATCTCTTATAAATTAATATACATCAATAATAGATCTGCTTTGAAGTTCAAATGACGAAACAAATTTTATACAAAAATCGTACGCGCGTTCTTATTATAGCTGTATGTAATAATATTTAAATATAAGTGCAATTAGTAACTGTAAAAAGATGATTACTTACATATTGTGTTAATACATTAATAATGTTAGATGTAACTTTAGATGGTATATATTATATATTTAACAAATTAGAAACAGTATCTATTTTACGCCTCGAAAAGCAAATATTTTTGGAACATAATTTCTTCGTAAAAATAAATTTAACTCTTGTGCCGCAACGCGTACACCTATTTTCTTGCCAAAATCAATAATGAAATTCTATATTTATGTCACAGGGTGCTTAATGACTAATAATTTCTCTACAACTCACAACTGAATCGAAATTATAATGTTCTATTATTATTATACATTGCGTACCTGCGAATATTACCAAATATGGAAGTATACATAATAATATTTTTTCATTGCAATAATGGTTGTGATAAAACACCTTAAAAGTTGTCACTTTTGCAAACTGTTCGTAATTCCGTTTGTGTCCCAATGATGCGCTTCGAGACTACAACATCGCTAGAGCTTTCGCAGCTACCGTAGGGTCGGTTGTAGGACAGACATGAGAAGTCATCGCTAAAGGGGTGATATTGAATTATATCCGGTCGATTTAAATTAAATTCGGTCGATATTGAATTAAATTCGGACGATTTTAAATCAATTTCGGTCGATATTGAATTAAATTCGGACGATTTTAAATTAATTTCGGTCGATATTGAATTAAATTCGTTCGACATTGAATTAAATTCGGTCATAAATAAATTAAATTTGGTCACTAATTAAATTCAATCCGGTCTTTAATTAAATTTCCATTCGGTAGCTGCATGGTTCTAGCCGACCCTTATCACCAGATGCACATCTAGCAATTTGACAACGACCATATTGTAAGAATCTAGACTTAACAGGGGCATAGTTTAAACATATACTAGGCATAGATATATAATGTACATGCGCGATAGATGGCAATAGAATAGCCCCCTATTACATGGGAGCTAACATAGTTGACGAAATGTGGATGTTGACACACCTCTGCCTTCCCCCATCGCTGTTGGATGTATGACGTGATTTATATTTAGATATTATTTAAGGTTGAAGTCATAATAATATTATTTAATTAGACAAAATACAATTTTAATATGTTTGTAATTTGCTCTAAGTCTGTACAGTGAATTGAACATGATTTATGTTAAAAAATAATTTTATTATTTTTATAGAGCATCTCTTGTGTAGGCAAAGATGAACGCTATAGCCACGAATGCATAATACAATTAATATATTACATGTGTACGTAGCAAAGTGTCTGACCTGAATCGACTTGAGTCGAATGCATGCCATTTTAAAAGGCACCATTAATTTTAGTTAGTTCAATGTTGTACGTTCGTCCTCACCGGGCGTGGTTTTATTTTTGACAACGTTTTCACAGAACGCGAGGCCGCGCAACAATTTCGATAAAGTATAATTTTACCGATCTCAATTTATATTCGAAGCTATTAGAGATACGATACATTTATCATAGTTTCAATTATAATTTTAATATATAATTTATATTAGGTTCTTAGATGAATTTTATTGATTAATTTTAATAAATAAAGACACTTTATTTTTAGTAAGCCACCTGTAAATAATTTACGTATTAATTTATTTAGCCAAAATTTTGCTCAATTTTATATTTCACTCAACACCAAAGTCGTAATATTAAAACAAAAGTAAAAATATAAACATATCAGTACAAAAGAGCATAATTGAAACTCAATCATTTATGATCAAATTTAACCTGACAGAAATAACAATCGGGATGCGATTGTTGGCATCGCTATAGTATGCGAATGAGAAAGGCTAGTTAAATGGCATATTATGTAAACGAAGACATGGTATGGCGAATCGTGATGTAAGCGACACTCAAATGTCTCCCCGGTGACATAGGTGAGTGCTGATGGCTGTAGCACGGGCTTAAGAGGCAAATACTTGAGACAAAACGGCTGAATATAAACCATTACCGATTCGGAGTTGTGTACAAGAACCTGTATTTTTCTTTTCTTTTCAGTCCATTTTTTAGTATTTGAAATATTTTTTGAAGTCAGTTAATAAATGCAACTGAAATATCACAATTTGTTTTTAGGAGTACAAAAGAGATACATGTCGTATTTTTTTTATATTCATTCTCAGAAACAAATGGAACGTTGTTTCACGGAAAAAGTTATCCGTTTTCGTAGACAATTAAGAAACAATTTTTTTTAAACTGTATTACTGTAAAGGTATTATAATTCAGACTTTAGTTTTTGTAATTCTTGCAAAATAAATAAGGCAAATAATTTCTCTAACCTTCATAATCTCAGGATACTTCTCAACTAATAAATCAGTGAAGTGTAGATAATTTTTGTCTTGGTCCGTCTTTAGTCCGTGCTACATCGAACCCCTGACACTGGCCGCTAGTCCACCTCTAAGTCTTATTCGTTATTTTCGTTCGATTACAATTACTGAATTACGTATCGAGTGATTTTTTTATACTAAATAGCGTTTAGCATTGATGATGTAAGGCACAGTTCATAATGTATTGATAAAACAACCGTTTTTAACTTGAGTTAATTTTAAAGAGCATTAGCTAATTATTTGGCGTATGGGCCACTTCGTACTTAGATCTTATATTTGGTTATTATTGGGCAGATACGTCGTACCCTTAGTAAAATACGGGTACAATATTTTGAAAACATTCACCCATCGCACAAGAAATTGTGCAATTCAGTTGGTCCAAGGATGCGACATTTGGTAAATAAATGTAATTTTTATTGTTTATCGATTAATTTATCTAAATTGGATGCCTGCATAGTTTGTGACGAATGAATTCTATTGTGTATGTATGTAAATTTTGCCCTGTTTGCCAACGCAAAATCCTTCTTTTTTATAATATTACTAGGTATATTACTTTTAAATCCATAAACCTGCTAATGTAAATATGTAAATGAGCATTACTTAAGCAATTTAGGGTCTTTCCAAAGCTGGACTGAACAATTTAAAGCCATAGGACTATTGGCGAATCTTTTCGCCAATCCACTACAAGCCGCTACAACATAACTATCAGTAGATACGCTAAGAAAGCGTTTGTGACTTTGTGTTACTACATTTTACGTGAACCCCAGATTAACAAAAAAAAATCAGTATTTAATTTTTTTTTATTTTGGAATTTGGCATCTAGCCCATACAGCCATCTCTTCAGTATTTAATTATTTTGTCAGTAATATTGAAATGTTTGTGTTGGACATTTCAATGTCTTTATGGAGTTCTTGGTAGAATTTAACGACATCTGTCGGCTCTGTGGTATCACAATCGTCAACACAGTCACTGAAAGCACAAAATAACACCACACTTATGTTTGTAGCACCGCTCAAACACAATAAAAATGCAAAAATTTATTCACTCAAACAGATGCCATTAATGTTATGCCAAAAACTCCTGCAGTATGTTAGTACATTACAATACAATAATATATTTTTCGAAGTTATAGTTAGTACCTAAATTAGCATGTATTTTATCCACATAGATTTACGGCATTATTGTTTCCAAATAACGATTGTAATTGAACATAATAATTATTACATTACACGTGTAACGGAAATATTTTAATAATTAATTTTTATCTATCGTAATTTGATATAAACTTTGGATTTAAATGGTGTAAATAAAATGAAATAGATATTGTTATACCGTTACATACTGAAGCATTATGTGGGCAATCACAATTCATGAAAATATGTCTCCTGTTTTAGATAAGTAGATCTCCTTCTCAAGTAGCGCAGCGTGGCGGAGCCCTAGCATCTTTTCGATGTTCAGATGGTACAAACTTGTTGTTCCAAATGCCTGGTCATCGTATAAAATTTGTCGCTCCACCAAGTTGCGTAACCAAACCCTAATTAAGTTTATATTACGGTGATATTTAAGCTATATTGCAACGTGTTGTTTTATTATAATGACTATTGTATTGTGCATCTGCAACACTTACATACATATACGTCGTTTTCGTGAGTCTATTCACCGGTAGCCTTAAGATGGTGGACAACAATAGTTATTTTATGTACTGTGTCTTTGTGTCGATAGAACTTGACAATTGTTTCAGTTGGCTAAAGTGTATAGTGTCATAGCATGTCCGTAGAGCCGAGTTACGTTGACACGTCGTCGTTAGTTACCAGTAGTTTTAAGGTTGCAAGCATTGTTGTTTGAGAAAAGTTGTTCTACGTTCTGATAGGTTCTTTATTTCCGGTTGTCAATATCACAGCAGTTTTCGCCGACACTGTCAGCTCAGTTAATGCTCTTCTGCCCTTCTAGCCAAGCGGCCAATTGATTCGAACTAATAGAATACAAATGTACGAAACTGACGTATTACAGAGAAACCAACATGGCGACCGTCATGTCAAATTTAAGAGCAGTTGTCAAAAATTTATATTTGCATTCTAAACTTCGAGAGATTGGCTACTTGCTAGGCTTGTTCGAATCAGTCTAACCTTTGTGTTAAATAAACACTTGTATCATTTCACAAGGCCTCAGTCAAGCTGGCAGTTACTCTACTGTGATATTAATAATTCTATTTATTATTTTTCTAGAATATATTATTTATATCTGTAATGTTAAATGTGAACGTGTGTTAATATTTTACTGATATCATATTAGATTAGGCGATGTTATTTTATATTGTACCTAATGCTAAAAGGTCCAGAATGTGTTCCAAATGATTGATTTTATTAAAATATAGATATTACAATTATATTACCTATTGAAAAGTTTATGTTAACGTGTTGAAATGAAAAAAAAATGTTGGAAAAGTGTAAACGTATAAATGAAAGTCTGTTGTTAGTATTGTACGATACTATTAAAGTTTTAACGAGCATCACAAAGCTGTTCGGCCTCTTAGCGTGATGGCATTCGAGCTCTCTATAAAGTTAAATGCATAACCTAGCGAACGAAATTTGTCTGTGAAACATGTGTACCTACTCAATAAATGTTAAATTCTTTAAATGAAAACGAAAGTGTTATTTTTAGAAGTACCGTGCTAACCCTAGCACATTATTGCCTGATATATTATACCTCAGTAAGTTTAGTTTGGAACGTGTGTCTTCAAAATATAATGAATTATCGGAATCATACTTGGTAGCATTATTTTCCATTCCTTTTAAGAGTTGCACAGATTAAATCGAACAAAATTCTATGTCTGTAATATTTTAATTTTTGACAGTAAATTGGGACTGCATATATGTATATATTATTTAAACCTACTTCTACGATGAAGTCAACAATGCATAGTACCTACCTACCTACCTAAGAAGTAAAAATGTCTGTAAAGTAGTGAAAAATACATACATTGAAATATATAAGAAGATGTTTTATATATGGAACAACTCTAGACCTATATAATTTATTTCAAAACATGTTGTTTTATTCATTATATATTTACAAATATAAACAATAGATTTTATCGATGCTTTGTTTCAGTTATAACATTCCTATGCGAACCCAAAGAAAAGTAGATTCATTTCATTGCATGGGCAGCATGTAGCATAATTATCAATAGTCTTCCATGTTGCATGTGCATACTGAACTATTTACTGATCCATTACTACTTTACTACAACGCTATTGTGACACTTGTCCTGTGAAAACAGTATTGGATAAGTAAATAGTTCGGTGATCATCACTTTTAACTGTCGAAAAAAGTTAGCGAATAGGCCTACAGGGGTGTCGCAAAAGTCAACTAAGCGATATTGTCCAGTGTAGACCAATAACCACCTTGGGGCACCCGAATGGTGGAGGGCAAACCCACCACCACTTTTATACATTCATTCATCACTATCGTCTTTACTGTGTGCTGGATGACCAAAAGGAAGTGGGTGGTTAAATGACTGCCCGATATAAATGTAAAAGGAAACCTACCTACTGGGCCAGGTGGCATAAAGAAGATCCTCAAATACATCAAAAACGATTTGTAACTTCTTATACTACAAACAACTATCGAATGGAGAGCTGCCGAAATCATATGGTGACGGCAGAACAGAATACAAATGTCACCACCCCAAATCTCTCCCGTGGGTGTCGTACAAGGCGACTAAGGATAAATCAATGATGAGGAATGGGCAGCAGCGTTCCTATTGTACCACCTAGCAATAGCAATGTACTGCGACTTTGTGCCCGATAAATGGCAATAGGCTCGCCACGTATTAGATGGGACCTAACAAAATTGGCGAAACGTGGGTGCTAGTTCACCTCTGCCTACCACTTCGGGGATATAGGCGTGATTTAGGTATGTAGAACAGAATACAATTGCCACCGCTAGGTATATTTCCTTCGGGTGTCGTACATACAAGGCGGGCGATTAAGGGAAAAGACAATGTTATGTAATGGGCAGCAGCGTTTCTCTTATATCACCTAGTAGGTAATAAGTGCTCGACAGTAGGCAATAGGCTCGCCACCTTTAGGCGCATGAAACCTAACTGGAAACGTCGGCGTTAATTACCTTATCCCTATCTCAATCAATTTACGTGCAAATTTGGCAGGTCAATCAACTGCATAAATATAGGAATACATTCCAGACTACACCTCCAGTAGGTCCATAATAAGCATACAAACAGACAGCACCACGTAGGTATCATAGTTGCATCAAGATTACCTATGTATAATTTTTCGAACTTTTCTAATCAAAAATTTCTTTGTTATAATAAAATTTTCACTGCCGCTTTCACTCCTGCGAGAATCGTGTGAATAACGAGAAAATCCACAGCCGTAAATAACTTGCAAATCCACTTTCGTACAAATCTTAAGGTTTTTAGGTTTTGCCCAATAATAAAATAACGCCAATACAAATGACATCAACGCGCGCTACGCATTTCCAGTTAGGCCTTATAGCCTGTCCAGTTGAGGCGATTTACGCACAAATTATTCTAATATTTCGTGTACAACGCCGCTAGTGTTCTACACTATTTCACTAATGCCGCTTAATAGCGTGCAATGTATAACGACGAACCAATTAAAATTTTGAGTCAATTCTATGGGTCCATAGTGTGGTAGAAGGAATGACCCCGGAATGCTGCCTGGGTTAGTTAGTAGAATACACTAGCTAGACAGCAAAACCGATTCGTTGCGAATGGCACGTCTGCCGTGCCATCACTTTGCGTGGGGTGTTAGACACGGGAGCTGTGTCATTTTGAAATCGATAATAACTCTTTCAAAGTAGGTTTTAGGGAGACCTAACTGGAACAAAACTATCTTTTCACGTTATTTTTGTTCAGGGCATCGCAACGAATCGGCAGTGCTGAATACAATTGTCACCACGCTCCATCTCTCTCTCCTGCGGGTGTCGTACAAGGCGACTTAGGAAAATGAAAGCGATGAGTATTGGGCAGCAGCGTTTCTCTTGTACCACCTAGAAGTATACTGCGCACTGCGATTTAGGAGCCCGGTGTATATTATGGCAATAGGGTCGCCCCCAATCACATGGGACTTAAAATTTTCGGTGAAATGTGAGTGTTTGAATGCAATTCACCTCTGCCTACGACTTCAAAGATAATTAGGCGTGAGTTGAAAAAGAAACTCAAATATCAAAGAAAAAATTAAATTACAAAAATTGCGAAAAATTATATTTTTCCTGGACCGGGAATCGAACCCGCGTCCTCTACAATCCGAGCAGATGACTATACCACTCAGCTGTCCGAGGTCGTCGGACTAAGGTCCGAGATGTTTATATAGTATGTATTGGCGAAACTTTTTTACCACCCCAGAGTCCCACCCCACATACCTCTCGCGGTGGAGTCCTAGTCATCGCGAGCATTTTAGCATTCGTTAAAAAAGGCCTTATGGTGACGACAGAGCAGAATACAATTGTCACCATCCACAACTCTCCCGTCCCGTGGGTATCTCTTTGCTCGTGGAGAGAGACAAATTAGTGGACTGTATTTAAGATGTGATGAGTAAGAGGGTCGACGACCCGAGTAATACACAAAACAGATAAGACAAAACACAAAAAAGATATTGAGTACGACTCACCTTTCCTCTGCAGCAGCCCGCTTTCTTCCATGCTAATTAATTATGCTCAAAGTGTTATAGATTGTTCCTTTATGATGAACACATGGTGTCACCTAATAAAGTTTTTTAGTAAAAACGCACGGCGTTCGATTCGATATTCAAAAGTTCAAACAGCTTATCTGGCCACGCGCGCACGACGAAGACTGCTTTGCTTCCGCGCTTGCAGGACACCGATCCAGGCGACAACTTTTCTTCCAGAAGGGGCGCGGGGATCTTGAATAATATATTAGGTAGCGCCAGTGGTGAATGGGTGCCGCGGTGTATTGCGGAATTCCACCAAGCCAAGACCGTTGGTCGAAATGTGAGCGCTCAAATTATTTTATGTCTAAAATAAAAGGTCGGGCCTAATTTTATGTTCAAAATAAAAGGTCGGGCCTAATACCGAACAGTATCGTACAAGGAAACTAAGGGTAATCATAGCTATGAGTAATGGCCCTCTTATAACATCTAGCAATATACTGCGATTTATGCTGTGCCACCTAGAAATGGGACTGTGTGGATAGGTGGGTGTGAGTGTCTGGATGATTGACTCAAATAAATAAAAAAGAAATTAATGATAATATAAAATAAAATAAAAATCTTAATCTATAACCTCCCATATATAAAATAACAAATAATAAACTTATAAATAAAATTCTTGAATATTCAGCTAAAAAAATTAATGCAAATGATTGGGTGTGGGTGTAATATATTCTGTGACCACGGCGAGTTCCACGATGTGGACACGCATAAAAGAGTTTGAGTTCTGAGCGCTCTTTGGCTGTGAGCCGTAGTAGAGATAGAGGGTTAACTCAAGCAGATACTAATAAACTGCCATGGATGTTCACTCAACCTTTCTTTAAAATGTATGATGTATCCAATTAGCTGTATCGGCTTAATTTCTTTGCTTTTTCCAAAAAAACGAGGTAATTAAAATCACAACAATAACAGTCAGTCAACTGTCACTGTCAGACATTCAGACATTTTATTTTGGAACAGCAAGGACTCACGGATTATTTACGCTCATTGAATTGAATTATTGATTTTTCCCTCAATTACCTTCAAGTTATTTCACAATTATATTTTAAAGCACAGTTTCACTTGTTATTTTAAAAAGTGTGCAAATACAGGTGCATGTACGTATAAAAAATGGGTGCAGCATTTGGTCTTTGTTCTGCAGCTCAGGTAAGATACCTACTATTTGTTTTGCAACTTAATCTAATTATTGCCATCCTCTCAACTCCATTTATTGTTTTAAATCCAATTCAATGCATTTGTAATGTTCTTTGGTTCATATTAGTCAAAGAAATTAGTTCCAATTACTTATATGTGATTGAAAATGTTTGTGTAATATTTTGCCTAGTTTATTTTTTACCACCCTGTCCTTCTGTCCCGATAGTTATGACACCTTCGGGGCAACAAGGCAACTATGAGTCATATTATAATGAAGAATGGGCAGAAATTAATACATTTTATTTTTTATTAAAACATCTCTGCCTACCCCTTGAGGAGAAAGGCGTGGTTTATGAATATAATTATTTATGTTACAATCATTTTATTTTACAGCTGGCCTGTTGCTGCGGAAGTTCAGCCTGCTCACTTTGTTGCTCAGCATGTCCTTCATATTCCAATTCTTTATCAACCCGCCTCATGTACACACTAATGTTGTTATTAGTCATGGTCACTTCTGCCATAACACTTGCACCGGGATTGCAAAATGAACTACGAAAAGTAAGTGTTTCGAAGTGAAATGATGATACTTTGTTTGGTTTGTTCTTTATTTTAATGAGTAATTGTAATTGGTGGTCTATCAGACACAATAATGTCAGCAGTTATGGAAAAATATCAATTTAGTTTTTTTTAGTGAACTTTTCATACAAACTGAATTCATATACAAACATTTTCATATTTGTCTCGCTATAGGTGCCGTTCTGTACAAATTCAACAGGCGGAGCAGTAGTGCCAGGGAGCTTGAAATTTGATTGCGAACAGGCTGTTGGATATTTAGCTGTTTACAGGTAAAAACTGATACATTGGAAAATAAATGTTGAATAAAAGCAGGTGGAAGACAAGTCAGTAACTTAAGGTTACAGCATGCTGGCAAAACAACAACTACCGTCATTCTCAGTATTTTACATAACTGAAATGTTTTTTGTGCAGGATTTGCTTCGCAACATTTTTGTTCTTCATTCTCATGGCACTCCTTATGATAGGAGTGAAATCATCAAAGGACCCTCGTGCTGGAATACAGAATGGGTAAGAACATTATTAAAATTACTTCACCCACACTAATAATTTAATCAGCTAGCTGACCTGGGTCGCTAGTTATAAATGTGGATTTATAATTTTAATTTGCCCATCATCCAATTTCCATAAGTGCTTGATTTGTGTCTTTGGACTAGATGTTAGGGGTGAGTGTAAGAAATATTTATTTCTTATTTATTTCATAGAAACACATCATAGAATGAAATAAATGTATGAGATTTTTCTTTTTTTTACAAGTTGGCCATTTTGATATCTGCCATGTGTAGAAAAGGGAATATTCTTGAACCCACTGCATTTCATCTAATATGCCCTTTCTCTTCATCAGCTTCTGGGGAATCAAATACCTGATGGTGATTGGCGGAATAATCGGTGCATTCTTCATTCCCGAAGGCCAGTTTGCATACACGTGGATGATCTTCGGCATGATAGGCGGCTTCTGTTTCATCCTAATACAACTGATTCTGATTGTCGACTTTGCTCATCGGTGGGCCGAGTCGTGGGTTTGTAAGTACTTACTTTTTTTTTATATTACATTGTATACACTTAATTTATCAGTGTGTAATGTAAATCTGACAAAAGTTTATGTATTGGTCTGTAATGTATATATTTATTTATTTATTAAGGCACATCAACATAAATATGACATTTAATTAAGATGATTGTGAGGAATATTTATTTATTTATAATATATTAATTTTGTACTAGTGATCTGGTGGTCTAGTGTACAATTTTAACGGATTGCAAAGAAAACAAGGTCAGAAAAAGCTCGAAAAATCTCTTTTTTTATTTAATTTTTTTATAACTTTCCAGCTAAATACGAAGAGACGGAGTCGCGCGGGTGGTACGCAGCCCTCATGATAGCCATGCTCCTGTGCTTCGCGCTAGCGGTCACTGGCATTGTGTTGCTCTACGTCTTCTATACCAAGGTATTTAATTAAAGCGATGATCTCTGTCCCCAAAATTTGCCCGTCATCTAGTATTCATAACACGTGTGCTTGTGCTATTAGATGATAGATGTGAGTGTAAGAAATATTATTTATGTCACACCTGACCATAAAGTGGACTGTTTCGCCATATACGCGTACGAAAATGCCACTTTCTGGTCAGGGGGTGACATAAAACTGTGATCTCACCTTGGGCTATAAAAAGAAAGAAACAGAATGTCTCAGATCTGAAGTATTTAAATATGCGAATATTTCAATACTTCAGATCTGAGACATTTTTTGTTTTTATCGCCCTTATACAGTGAGGAAAGAAAAAGTAAAGGAATGCTTTCTTTCAGTAAATTTTGCTATTTTAAAGATTTAAAGTACTTTCCCTTCAGGGCACATGTTTTTTTCCACACTCTGTATAGTCTACTATTACTTATTTCACCTCTGCCTGCCCCTTTGGGGATAAATAGGCGTGAATTATGTAGGTATACTGGGTGTAACAGAAAGGGGTGTGCAGGGTGTGCAGTAATATGTAAAATGGTTATTCGAATAATCACTTCCCCATACTAAAAAGAGAACCAGCTGACATCAGTTTGTTTGTTAAAGTTGTTCAGTTTGATGGCCTGAACAACCCTTTTAAATATTACTTCACCTCTCTGTTACTCCTTGTATATATAAAAAAATGAATTGCTATGCGTCTGTCTGGCTAAAACTCGAGAACGGCTGGGCTGCTACAGGATAATTTGTATGGCATGATAACGTATGCCGGGACAGCTAGTTTGGGATAAATAGCCGATTTATTTATGTGTGTGTTGCCAGGCGGACGGCTGCGACTTATCCAAGTTCTTCATCTCCATCACCTTGCCCCAGTAGTGGGGACATGACATTAAAAGGGCTGGGTGATGATGATGATGATGATGTTTTACCAGGCGGACGGCTGCGACATATCCATGTTCTTCATACCAACCTTGCCCCAGGGGACATTAAAAGGCTGGTGATTATGTTTGTGTTACCAGGCCGTGACATTAAATGGACTGGTAATGATGATGTGGTGATGTTTGTGTTGCCAGGCCGACGGCTGCGACTTATCTAAGTTCTTCATCTCCATCAACCTGATCCTTCTGGTGGTGGTGAGTGGCGTGTCGATCCTGCCGGCCGTGCAAGAGCACCAGCCAAGGTCGGGCCTCCTGCAGGCCTCCGTGGTGTCGCTGTACGTGATCTACCTCACGTGGTCGGCGCTGGCGAACGCGTCCGCGGAGTGCAATGGCATTTCTGGCAACACCAAGGTGGGTGGGCGATTTTTTAGTGGTTAATGTTTTGAACGCGGTTTAAATTATGAAAAAAAAAAGAAATCAGAGCTCTGTCTATTTTGTAACATTTACGAGCTACAAAAAGTCAAATTTTGATAATCATCTTCTATGGTGGCCCGGTGCAGACCAATAAGCACCTTGGGGCACCCGAATGGAGAGGGCAGACCAATAACAACAGCATACCCCAAAGAGGGTTGGTGTCAGGCAGGCGGCCGGCTGTAAAACCTAAGCCAAAACCTTGAGCAGTACATATTGGAATGTTGGCATTCCAATCATTCTCTCCATTCATTGGTCTCTCGTCATGGTCCATTCCGTCTCTTTTCTACATTCGTTCATCACTAGCACCTTTCCGGTGTGATGGATGATATGAATCGAAAGGGAGTGGATGGCTTGATGACGTCTGACCGATATGAAAGGAAGAGGAAACATACTGCCCCGACCTCAGATGGTCTGGGAACAGGGCAAGGAGAAGAAGAGTTCTTTCCGATAACCACTTCGCATATCAGCCTATAGGTATGTTGCCGTGTGGTGACGGCAGTTGTCACCACCCCCATCTCTCCCGTGGGTGTCGTACAAGGCGACTAAGGCCTAAAACAGCGATGAGTAATGGGCAGCAGCATTACTTTTGTACCACCTAGCAATATACTGCGATTTTATGTGCCCGAAAGATGGCAATAGGCTCGCCACCTGGGCCGAACATAATTGGCGAAACGTGGGCGTTCGTTCACCTCTGCCTATCCCTTCGGGGATATACGGCTGTGATTTACACTACATATATACAAACGCGGTTTGATTAAAATTTTTGAGTCCTCGTTTGTCTTTCTTTCTAATAATATTTTCTAATTTATATGTAGGGCTCCTACAAAAAGTCAAATTTTCTCAATTGACCTTGCTTTGCAACCAACAAGTTAACTTTTGACAGTTAAGAAATTTGACAGTTTTTTGTATAGTAGTCTAAAGTGCCGTTGACCGTATCTAATGTTTAAATAAAAACTAACTTAATAATTATAATAAATTCAAGCAATATGATATAAATTATGTGTATGTATGTTTTTCTGTATTTTATATATCTTTTAATACTTATATATTTAATAATTGTTCAAAATCGCACAACCAGGAGACCAAACCAACATATTGGGTATGTAAATGGAATGATAAAATCCCTAGATTGTTTCTTCAATTCACACCATATTACCCCTTTAGCTATATCTTCATCATCCTGTCATTATTGGTACCACCATTGTTTATTATGTTATAGTTTTCTTTTTCACAAAGCTACTTACTATAATATTATGCTGTATTCCTATAAAATTAACCATCCTACGAAGTTATCATTTTATTACAGTATATATCACTAATTGTTTTTACAGTTACATAACAACTATTTCAATTGTCTTGTTTTCTACATTGTAAGCTATAAATAACTATAGACCCTTGTTATTTTATGTAGAAGCTTAAACATAAAGTTTTGTGATGAAAAAATATATGTAATCTTAAATAAATAAATTAGTATTTAAATATGATTTAACCACCTTAAAGTTTTACGTTTGCCCGCTAAATCCCACCCATTTAAAGGAGACATTAAAAGGGTTAGTGATAATTCAGATGTTACATAATTTTACAAATTTTATTCCAATCAATATAATTTAATATTAATTGTTCAACCATTTAATAAAAAAAGCAATTAAAATGCCTAATGTTATCCTTAGTAAAATATCACAACTCAATGCATTTGAAAGGCAGACAATAAAGTGCTCTAACCCCTTAGTAATAAAGGCGCTCCCCCCACAGAGTTCATTCGACAAGCAATCTGTCATCGGGCTGTTCATATGGATGGGCAGCATGCTGTACTCGATCGCCCGTACCGCCTCCTCCTCCTCCAAGATCATCTTGTCGGACCAAGTCCTCGCTAAGGAAGGAAGCGGAGGTAATTATCTCGTTTATGTTCATTTGTAATTATGTAGTCAATAAATTTATAATATACATATAACGTGTATAACTGCCGCACTTACCCCCGAATACTGAAACGCTACGCTAAATTTTAAGCACTGCTTAAAAAGTTAGTTGACAATACCTGTCATTATTTGTATAGAAAAACGTCAATTTTAACAATACTTAAATGTTAAGTAGGACTCAAACTTTGAGTTGCGTTTGTGTATTCGGGGGTTTGAAACGTCAATTAACTTTAATGAGTACTTAATGTAAAAAAATTTAATTGAAATCTAGACCATAGACCCGGCAAGAATGGCAACTAATTTTGAATTTTCATTTTTTGACATTATGGCTTGAGTTCACCAGCACATAAAACAAGCTATTAAAAGATCACCGTTATTTTATCTCATGGAAGAAAGAACTGTTAGTTTCTGACAGTTCTTCCATGCGATAAAATGTCAAAGACGGACGTTTAAACAATAATCGCCTGTTTGACTGTTGGTGAACTCTAGCCTTAGCATTATCGTTAATTGACGTTTCTGAGTTCGGTAGTAACAGACTGAAAGGTTAGCTAGGTAAAGGTAGGATCAGTGGTTTGTGTGCGTACGACCACATCGATTGATCGTCGGTCTTGCAATGACCTTTTAGCGCTGCCCAAGGTATTTGGTATAACCACCAGTCCGCACTGGGCTATCGTGGTGGGTTATGACCCATTCTCCCTATATTCTTCCATCCATAAGGAAGGTCTATGCCTCAGCAGCAGGAACAACGGACTGGTGATGATGATGATGAAGGTATTCGGTAACCGAGAAATGATTGATCAAACAAAAGTGCTGGTGATATAGTAATGGTGTAAAAAATGCTTTACTCTTATCTTTGTAATAAATTTGCTAATATTTATATAATGTTGAGGAAATAATAATTAAAAAATAAAAACCAAACCAAAGCTTAGCTTTATGATGTTGTAACACCCTGACTTTGGGTTTGCAGCATGGCGGTACTAAAAATATAACATTTTAATTTTAGAATTATAATTTATCTTACAAATAATAAAGCCTATTTTTAGGCTCATGGTACTGGTGGTACAAAGTTAAATGTACCACACCTGAAGCAACTAAACATTCTCCAAGAGTCAACAGGATAATAGCTAATAATTTTTTAAAAATTATGACCAAATTTAACACTGACAGCATTTGTACCTACCTACTAAATGTTGTACATACATAAAATGATCTTTTCATATTGGCATAAATTATTTCCATATTGTTAGCGATCACGTATTCGATAAATATTTAACTTACTTATTTTGGAAAAGGGAGTTTCTCTTATATATTGGTTTTTTATGTAGTTAGTGTGTACGAATATCAATAAGACGTCAGGCTACCGCAAAATAGCAAGTTTCTCAGTCAACTGTGCTTTTTATAATTAAGTTAAAGTTGAGATACAATTGAAGAAATTTGACAGTTTGTAGTAGTCTGAACTGATTTCTGATTCGATTTCTCGATTCTTTTTTATGGTTCGATGCGACCAGACAGAAATTATTCCAGTTTCTGTTTGGTCCCGCGAAAATGGGTAGGTACATATATTGTCATTTAGTTAGTCTGTGTCTTGGTATATTTCTGTGCACTAACATGTTGAACATTGTTCGTTCCTTGCGGCGCGTCTCGTCGGCACCGCTGGTCAGGGCAAGGAGGCCTCATTGCTAACGAAGGTAACACCTCAGTTCACTAAGGCCCGAGTTCACCAACACGTCAAACACGTGATTGAAAGTTAACCGTCTATTTTTGACATTTCTTCCATACTTACAAGGCCGTGTGGTGACGGCAGAGTATTTATCCTTAGTCGCCTTGTACGACACCCACAGGAGAGATTTGGGGTGGTGACAATTGTATTCTATAGAATACAATTATAGTCCAATTGTATTCTATAGAATACAATTGTCATTCATTGTATTCTATAGAATACAATTGTCATTAGAATACAATTGTCACCACCCCAAATCTCTCCTGTGGGTGTCGTACAAGGCGACTAAGGATAAATCAGAGGAATGGGCAGAAGCGTTCCTCTTATACCACCTAGCAAAAGCAATGTACTGCGACTTTTGTGCCCGATAAGTGGCTATAGGCTCGCCACCTATTTCATGGGACCTGACATAGTTGGCGAAACGTGGGTGCTAGTTCACCTCAGCCTACCCCTTCGGGGATATAGGCGTGATTTATGTATGTCAAAAAGAACAGGTTAAATAATAATCGACTGTTTACGTTTTGGTGAACTCAAGCCTAAAAGTCTTGCCCGTACCCTCATGCATCTAACACTCCTCACCAGCTAACGTAGCCCTGGCTAAGAAACTATTCTAACCGTCCTTCTCACTCAATGCCATGATTCCGGATGAGTGACAGAGATAGTAATACTTTAAGGAACTCGCCCCCCGAATACTGAAATGCTACTAGTTTGGAGTCCGGCCCCCTTATTTTATAAGCCGATTTCAGTTGCTTTGGTCTACCCGTCTCTCTCACTCATTGAGAATAATAGCAAAGTGTGAGAGTGACGGATAGACCAAAGCAATTAAAATCAGCCTACGTAATACTGGGTCCGGTTAACATTTAAGTATTGTCAAAGTTGACGTTTATTCATTCTTAGTAATTCTGACAGGTATTTTTCACTTATCTTTTAAGCAGTGCTCAAAATTTGAGTAGCATCTTAGTATTCGGGGGTCTAGTGACCTCCTGGTTAAGCCATTACTACGTAGTATAATGAGGATGTCACTAAATTAGGGTCATTAAAGTCTTGTCGTATCTTTCACTCATCTGAATTGATGGCATGGTGTGAGAAAGGTGGTTAGACTGAAACAATCGTAGTCAGCTTTAGGTTAAGGGGTGCGCGTGCGCAAGGTCTAGGCTAGGTATCGGGTTCGAATCCCTGTATATTTGTGTGGCGAACATTTGTTACAGTGTTCTTTGTTATATTCAATATTCATTATAAATCATTGCTTATGTGCGCTTTTCTGTTGTTCCTCTTCTAATTACCATAACGCATAATGTATACGTAGCTAACCTCGGGTAGTTATAATATAATTATATTTAAAATATAGAATATTTCTTTTATTTAAGAATCCATGAAAACATTCTATAAAAACGCTGTTAGTGTCCTTCTAAGCTGTCGAGCTTTAGAGACGTCAGTTAACTTTAATGAGTACTTAATGTAAATAAATTTCATTTAAATCTGGACTATAGACCCAGAAAGAGTAGCGAATAGTTTTTGATTGTCATTTTTGACATTAAGTACCTACCCATTAATTTTAATTGACGTCTCTGAATGCGGCAGTACCTAAGACATTAAAACCTTCCTAAGGGTACGTTTCCATAAAAGCTGTGCGAGGATGCATTGCGAGGAATGCGTTTGAGGAGAACCAATAGAATGCGTCTATTTGAAAATGGAGGCATTCTATTGGTTTTATTTTGATTTTATTTTAAACATTACTATTACCACATTAGCACAAAGAATAATATGGTTAGAAAAAGTTCGAAAAATTGTAGTCGTAAGACTATATAGTTTTTCGAGCTTTTTCTAACCACAATATTCTATTGGTTCTCCTCGCAACGCATCCTCGCACATTAAATTTCTAGTGGAAAAGCACCCGAACCACATGAGTAGATAAAGCGAACAGACAGAGTAAAAGCTTCCTAAGAACGCCGTCGCACCTAACCCTGACATTATGCAACTGGCTGTGCGTCATGAACCGGTTTTATCCAGTCCCGCCGCGTGCGCGACAGCTGCCAGTGGTAACGCACACATGCCCCGCGTGCTTGTAGTAGTCACTGACCTCTATTAAACAAGTACGCTGGACTGTAGGTTGTCATCAAAAAATTAAGCCAATTTGATTATCGCTATCTCGGCGCTGATGGCACTGGTTAACGAAGGTGAACGTCCACGGAACTATTAAAGAGATGCATTGATAATGTCAAATACCTACAAGCTACAAACGTCAAATTTAGTACACATGCCGCTCGATGGGGCGCTTCAAATCGGCACAAGAAACATTTGGCATTTTAGTAGAAGTATTCAGTCCAGCGTATATAATAGAGGTCGTGCAACCGATTCGCGCGGTTGTATGAAGGTTATTCTCTGTTCCGTTTATTTACTTTTCCATCCGCGCCTCTCTAATCTAACACGTATGTCTGTGTGTCCGTCCGCTCACTGAGCACAGGGTATGATTGTATAGAAGGCGGCGACGGAGGCGAGAGCGGCGGCGGCGACGCTACCAAGGTGTACGACAACGAGGGCGAGGCCGTCGCCTACTCTTGGACGTTCGCGCACGTCATGTACGCCCTCTCCACGCTCTACATCATGATGACACTCACCCAGTGGTTCAAGTAAGTTTGTGTTGGCTTTTCGAACGATTCTTGTGTACACACACTGGTCCCTCACCACCAACTCTAAACGCGACACAATTTGTCCAGAAAATAAACTAGGTTGTCTATCCCCTCGTCTGTCACGCCACCTCATTGAGGTCGATGTCAAAAACCGCCTATCTGTCAAGCCGCCTCCTGGAGGTCGATCGCTCCTACATTGTAGAGTCACTAGTTGTACCTACTCGAGCTGCCTTTGTGTTTTCATAGTACTGTCAAAAACATCAAAAATTCATTTCAACATAGAATTAATAACATATTTCCAGTATAATTGTATTAATGTGTGCATACACTCGATAGCTTGTTTCATAACGATTTCAGAAACACAACATTTATAAAATAGCTTTCATACAACATTTTAGGGTTATTTTCATTTTAAAAAGACGCGCCGTTTTTACAAGGGGTGGGGGGGCCGCCAGGTGACATAAAGCGCGAAATTCAAAAATGGCGGCGTATCACTGGAGGGGCTAAATTACAAATCATTTCAATTCATCAACCAAAAATACTCATGTTGAAAAACTGGCTGACAGCCCTGTTTGACAGTTCACCAGGCGCCAAATAAAGTGACGTTCAGGAACTCTTACAACTTACAACACAATCGATTGAAGAAATTTGACAGTTGTGTAGTCTAGTGCCATTGGCTTAAGGTACAAGGAATTTGTTTTTCAATTCCAGCCCGAGCTCAGAGCTGACGAAAGAAAACGCCTCCTCCATGTGGATCAAGATGACGTCCTCCTGGGTTTGCGTCGGCCTCTACCTGTGGAGTCTCATCGCGCCCGCCATCTTTCCCGACCGCAGATTCGACTAAACTGCCTCGTTCACGGGTATGGGCGGATCACTGACCGTTACTATTAGACATCAGCCCGGCTATGACCACCGAAACAGGATATTATTATGATAAAGCCATTTATTCGCTCTAAACTGTCAAAAACCCATGGGTCTTTGACAGCTCAGAGCAATAAATGGCTTCTTCATATCGTGTTTCGGTGGTCATGCTAGCCGGGCTGAGCATGATCTACAGCCACGGCACTCTAGACTTATACCTATACCCAACAACCCCCCTAGGCAATCTATTCGACCGAATAGAATACAAATGTATGAAACTGACTGGTATTACAGGGAAAACATCATGGCGACCGTCGTGTCGAATGTAAGAGAAGCTGTCAAAATTGACATTTGTATTGTATTCGTTCGAATAGATTGGCTACTCGTCTAGGCCCAGGTCACATTGAATCGGCAATTTCGGAAAATACCTATTATTGACTCCAATTTTATTTTGAGTTTAGTAACATGGAGTGGTGTTAACATGGAGTCATCACAGTGACAAATCGTTGGTTTCATTATCAATCCTTGTAACTCCCAACATTTTCAGATTTATTTTTTTGATGGTATCTAGCTTAGAATTCCGTAAAGAACGTGATGTATTTATTGACTCCTGTCTCCCACTTGTCTATTAGTTCTTTTGCTCTTTGCAAAAACAGTTCCTCTTGTAAAATTTGTCTTATGTTAAAATCTATAATGTATATAAAATTATATAATTTTCAAATAAAAATATGAAGTTTCATAATTAAGCCAGTGATTTGTTTTAAAGTAATGGATTTTTTGTTTTATTATTCTCGTAAAATTCAATCACTCAATACTCTCAAACTTGTATCCTCATTGCAAATTCATTGTTGTAATTTTAATAAATATGTATTGTAAAATGTCTCTTTAAATGCTGAAGTAGTGTAAAAGCGATAGTACCAAGTAGATTATTAGTAACTCAGAGGTTATTAGTTAATAAAAATTTGAGTCATATTGTTTATTTACTTAAAAAACGCCTGTGCCCGCAGTGTCTCTAAAAAGTCCACCGTGTTGTATTATGTATTTCTACAAAAAATAACTTCTTTATCATTCTTATTCGTCTTTTTACATTCTTACTTATCGTCTTATCGATTCTCTTGCATTCATTCATGGATAATTGCTTATTTTCATGTCTGAATTTTTTAATTCTCTTCATATATACAAACAG
Organism: Cataclysta lemnata; assembly: GCA_963931975.1. NCBI lineage: Eukaryota > Metazoa > Arthropoda > Insecta > Lepidoptera > Crambidae > Cataclysta > Cataclysta lemnata. The sequence continues at coordinate 14,861,048 of OZ008342.1, forward strand.
CAATAAAAATATTTTAGCATATTCAATGCGTTGTATTTGAAGATTGACACTATCTTAGGCCGGCGCTAAACTTAAATAAAATTCACAATAACGAGAGTCGACACTTGCTCAATGCTTTTATAATATGGATAAGTTTATATCAATCAACATGCTGTGTAAGGTAAAGAAAAAGCTTTATATTTATTACAGAATATAAGGTATGACATAGATACTGTTAGGTACTCCTGAGACAGAAATAAATCTTAGGAAATCCTAGAGAGATATCCATATGACAATCAGCATTTAGTCATGGCACTTGACTCAATCTAATAACTTGAATTATCAGTTGATAGTCAATCAGATTAAGTATTTGCTAGTATGTGGCTAGTGCCCCTAGAAGCTATCGAATATGAAAGATAATTAATTAACCTCATTTTAAAGTTACTCCTTGTATATTTTTTTATTGTAAAATTAAGTAGCTTTTAAGTATTATTTATAGTGCTACGAATATTTTAATCATTCAAACCAAAAACGTTACCTGCATTGAATGTGTAACTAAAACGGGATTTTGATCTCAAATGACGCGATTTATTAAGTTAACGACATAAACATTTTATTACATTTAATTTTGTTACTGTTATTTAAATAAGTCTTGTATTTAGCAAATTGTGTAACATGATTTTATATCTCAATGCAATTATTTAAAAGTTTTAACAGTCTGGGAAACTCTATTTCATTGTCTATACTTGAATTAATTAAATATATCAGTTTAACACCATATCGAGTTTTAATGCCACCTTGTTCCTATTCATTCAAATATCTAATTAGGAGTGTGTCTTAAGATCGTAAATAGTACTCCATTCTATGTTCACTCATCATCTTATAATAAATAAAACAATTTGCAAATAGTATGATGAAAAAATATATTCTCTTATATTACATTCTGAACAATAACACACTTTAATTATAATAGTTTACTATTATGGAATAAATTGTCAGAAAATACTATGGAATCCGTATCAGATCTTTATCTTTTTGTACATCATACTTAACTAGCTTTGAGTATTTAATCAAAAGTTTCTTCCAATAGCACTTCACATCTTTGTCCTTTAAATTGTCCCAAATATGATCAAAACCTCTTTCAGCTATTTCCATTGCCACTTTGTCATTTTCGTTAAAAAAATGTATTACCCTTTTTATTTCATCTTGAGTGGCACTTTGTGAAATAGGCACATAATGGACCCATGGCTTAATGGATGGGTAGAAAAACTCCAGCCACTCATTGCCAACATGAAATACTAGTGACTTGCATAAGAACAAATGTTTGAGGCGAAAGCTAGCTGCTACGCCTCTATAGTTAAACAAGTACTTGTATTTACAATGTTCTTCAAATGATACTTCTTCAGCTGGTGGGGCATATAGAGTATCCTGCAAACAATTATTTGATGAAAACATACAGGTACGAATTGAGTAACCTCCTTCGTTTTTTCGTCGGTTAATAAATAAAATACTGTGATAAATAAACCTTCAATGGTTTTCATCTCAAAGGGCTTGTTTCACAATTTGACAAGAGGTTTGAAGTAGCATAATTGGCAGTTTTAGGGCCTGTTTCACAATCGACAAGTAAGTTCAAAGTAGCTTACTTTGTAGTTCAATTGACATATATTTCATATTAAAACTGTCAAATCATCTGCGAAGTAAGCTACTTAGAACTTACTTGTCGATTGTGAAACAGGCCCTAAATGTGATGAAAGTACCCATAAATACATACAAGTGTTATTATAGGCCTAATATTGAATTCGAGAAAAATCCTACCTCCTACCTCGAGAAAAGTCCAGAAAGCCCTCTAAAACCATAATAAAGTCCCTAAATCAGAAATCAGGATTTTATTAATATTTCTTAGGTTAATTTTAATTCTTTATTTTGGGTGCTTTCTCAATCCAATTACGATTCGAAACTTCAAAAAATTCGGGCTAGGGGTACAATGTTCCATAGAAAAACATTCAAAGTTAAGTGTAACATTGCCTTGCATAATTATGACCTAAAAGCTATATTTGGATTTACAATTTCACAAATGAATATTACCGCATCTGATTTCCATGCCTGATTTTTAGTATACTGCGCATCAACTAAATCAGGTTCACTCCGAGACAGCATCACAAGAGCATCCCTCTCTTCACTTGTCCGGGAGCCACGGAAAAAGGCTTGATTGAGCTTCTTATCCCAAGGCCACCTATTAAATAAAACATCTAATGCACAATTTGAAATATAAAATTAATAATACTCGAAGAAACTAATATACTTTTATGCTATTCATGTAAAATAAGTAGTGAAGTAAACAACCAAAAAAGAACAGATACTTACTTTTCGGCCGCAGCCGAAATAGATAATCTATGTTTATCCCATCTCCCAATACCGGTAGGATACAGAGATATAGCTGGACCACCTTCCCAGAAACTCCAAGCTGGATACATAATATCATAGTAATCCTTTGTCTAAAAACACATAGTCTAATTAGTAGAATGTCATTGGTTGCAATTACAAATAAATGCAAATAATCTTAGTGGTTTACTTTAAAAGTAATACAAGAAAGAATAATTAATAACCTTACTGAATGAAAATACAGGTGCTTTACTATGACCCCATGCTTTGTTGAACTGCGGCCAGTCTTTTGTGTTAAGGGCAATTTCAATGTTAGGTAGCTTTGGGGCTAAGGCAGATAGATAACGTTCAACACCTGCACATCTTGATGGAAAGTAGCAAGTTTTATCTCGGTACAATTGCCCATCAATTATCTGAAATTGAGATTTCTTATAGTTTCATACATTCAACTTGCTGACTGTATTTTTGCAGAGAGGTTACCAAGTGTGGAACTACCCAACTGTTTGGTGTGATCATATCGTGGGCTTCTAGCCAAAGGGGCGTATAAGCAAATTCCTACTTTTCAGGAAACAAAAAAACCTAATAACTATCCCCAGTGTAGCCACATAATTAAAAATTTGTTTTTGTTTATGTGAAATTCTTCATTGTTTACAATTATCCTTTAAACATGAAAAAAATAGAGGTTGTGTATCGATAAAATCAGAGATAATAGGCTTAATATAAAACATGCTTTTTTTTGTTACATAAATGTCCGCATTATAGGGCCACATTACAGCCTTTATCAGCAATATGGTGTGACTTTACATTGACTTTCTAGTTGTCCATTTATTGTTCTCAGTTAAAATCATGCTTCTATGACTTATACCGACCTGATACTTTGTGCTTTTGGAACGAGCTATGTTGAACATTTCTTTAGTAATTCCTTCAGTAAATGGTTTCAGATCTTCATTTATAACAAAACTATGGCAGTTACAGTTTTTCTTCTCACATGGTGTGTATTTCTTTAAAGCTGACTGGATAATTGTGTTCATATCATTCATATCTAAAAGAGAGGCCTAATTAAAAAAAGTCAACGTTTTAAGACATCAGCTAAAACATTGTTCAGAGTGGAATTGCCGTTTTACCTTTGCTGTATTTATTTATATGGTTTTCGTTACAATTATCACCATTTTTATTTTGAGAACAATAATTTCCATTAGATTCAGAGAATGACGAAAACGTTAGACAAAATAGTATTAAAATACACTGGGAATTCATGGTACCAATTACAAAATAGTATCTTCTTTAAGTAAACAACTAAATACCCGGCTTTTTATAGTTAAATTGTAACCAATTATGATTTTATCAATGTTTATTTTTAAACTTTAATTTGTTTGTTGAGGTTATGTGTCAGTGTCACGCCGCAGTTTGTTTCCAAAGAGTATATAATACACTACGTTTAGTTCGTTTGTTTGATGTTTTTCTTCCATTTGGGAAGGCATCGGAATCCAGCCCATGCAGCCATATCTTAAGTAAATTTTGTACTTCGTCATTATTATTTAAATGTCTTCTTGGTTGGCAGTAGGTAGTTGGAGGTGAATTAACAATATAAATAGGCGGGGAGCCTATTACCATCTATTGTAATACGCTATATTACTGGGTGGTATAAACGAAACACTGCTGGCTATTACTCATCACCCCCCTCCCTTTAGAGGCACCCTCAGGCCTGCCGACCCATGCTCCACCTCGGGTGCCTTGTGAGGCTCTCTCTCCGCGGCAGTATATCTCCCCCGGGAGATGCCATCCCCTGCTGTGGAGTTACCCTCACAACAAGTGCTAGACTGCAAATCTTGAGGACAAGGTCTTCGCCTTACCCAAAAAAACCCGGTAGATGCTGTAAAGGCCTCTCGGCCACAGGTCCTTCAATTTTCCATTCGCCTTGACACCCACGGGAGAGATGGGGGTAGTGATGCTTATTATAGATGTTTAATTGAATTTTTCCTTAATGGAAGAAATAGAAAAAACACTCACAAATCCTCAGCATCGAGTACTTTTTTTATACACATCCACAGTTCTACCGACAGAATTAGAAGAAAAGTGGATTTGTGGGAGCTTGTTTACTACATTTCCAAATACAGATCAAGAGCAAAATGTGAAGTTAATTTTGAAAGGTGCTTAGCAATAAGATTGTACTTGATGGAATATATTGCACTCACAATACAACAATGACCTAATTCGAATTTTTGCCAAAATGAGTTAGCGTAAAATAAAACCTAAAAAATGAAGCTCTACAACTTTGGGAAGAAAAAAACAAGCTTTTTCCTTACAGGATAAGGTAAAAAAATGATTTGAGTCTATAATCTTCTCCCTGTGCGCCCGAGCTAACTCAGGAAAAATAAATTTTTCGTTGATTCCCAAATTATGCAATTTTGGATTCGGCCGTTGTTTGATTAAGAGTGCGATTATTTCGAATTATTCACGTTCCTTATTTTAGCATGAATGAACGCTAATTCCACCTTTTGGGAGTTGCAAAATAAAAAGGAAACTTATTAAAATAAAATTTTAATGACAATATAACATATTACATATATTACCAATGTAAACGTTATGGCATGGAAAACTTACTTCATACTTATCCATAAAAATGGCAATCTCATTTGATTTAAATATGACTTATTACAAAAATATCTCACAGTTCTAATTACATGGATTTTTATTAATTTAAATTTCTTTCAAACCACTCACTCACACATTAAAACTACACAATTTTATTTCTGGAATTGGTCAATCATAATTTTTTTAATGAAATGATCATCCTAATAATTTTACATATTGGTCACACTTTTAAGCACACTAAAATTTCAATGAGTAGCATAATAATTAGCTCTAGCATACAATTTCCGTGTCCTTTATTTGACAATGTTTGGATATTACGCTAATTAAATTAAATATTATTATGCAAATTATCTACTGCTGGAAATCAATAGTTATAATTTCAAGTAGTTATTTTTTTTAGTTTAACCAACACAGTTGAAAGAGTCACATCTAGTTACTTGCAGTCAAGTGGAAGGCATCGGTGGCAACTCGACTTTATTAGGCATGTACTATTCCAAATTAGTTTATGATTTGATTTTTATTTTAACATTATGTACATGTTAGAAAAATTTTTACAATGATAACAAAGTTAGAAAATTTTCGAAAAATTATTTGTCTTGATGCGGGTATCGAACTGGCGTCCTCTGCAATCCGGGCAAGGTAACTCGACGAAATTTCTCTAACCATTCATCCTAACCTTGTAAGCCAACGTAAAGTTGAATGCCAAAATATAAACAAATATTTGAGAGTCACTTTTCTAATTAACTTCTTTTACTAACCCAATGGTGATGTAAAAAATGAATGTCAACATAAATTATTTAAAGGTTGTGAATATGTAGATCGAGCTGCCGGTTTTACTGTCATAATTATTTTCACTTAAAATTAAACTGATACATTGAAGGAAGAAGTTAAAGTAGTAGTTTAACATTTACACTGTAATCACAATTTCTTGACTATTACCGCCCCGCTCAAAAAGAATGGGTTTTATAATCTCATCTGGTGGAAGTGTGATCAAGACAGTCGCACAGAACGCAGTAGCAAACAGAAAAGTGCGAATACAAACGAGAAATGGTCCATTATTATTAATTATTTATTATTATATCATTTATCAGAGAAAATGGAGGGCGAGTTGTTCGGTGTGATGATCAATTTTTGCGGTGGTACAGAATTGTCTATACCACCTCAAAAATTGATCATAAATCACAAAATTTGTGCTTTACCACCAACAAGTTGAAGCTGACAATCTACTAAATACAAATTTACAGTTCCCCATTCTTCCCGATGTGGCATTTACTATCTAGATTTACTTCGAGGCCAGTTTCCGTTCGAGCTGGTCCGCAATGGCCAGGAGGAAGTCCTCGGTCTGGAGGTACATGCCCTCCTTCGTGTTGGCCATGCCGTGGATGCAAATCACCAAGTCCTTGGTCATCTTTCCGCTGTCGATGCACTCCACGCATGCCTGTAAACATTATAAAACGAATCAATTATAAATCATAATAAATATTATTACTATTTATTACAATCACACCTATCCCAAAGTAAGTAGCCTAAGCACTTGTGTAATGGATACTAGATGACGGACATATTTTTAACATCATATAATGTTGACAATATACTACATAAACATATACACAAAATGACTAGGGAACAAATATTCGTGTTCATCACAAAATTTGCCTCTACCAGGATTCGAACCCGGGACCTCTTGGCCAATACCCAGCGATATGAGCATTCGACCATAACGGCCGTTATCATCAATTAGACCAGTTTTCCAATCTGTGGGTTGCGACCATTAGGGGGTCACAGTGCCTTACTCGGGGGGTCACCGGCAAAAGGAAAAGGCGAGGTCTATACTATAAAACACAGTTTCAGTAAAACTTAAATGAAATTCACTACAAATGGCACGTTAAAATATAATAAGCAGTTTTTCCTGCTTATTTTAATCTTATTTAATTGTGGGAAACAGACAGCAATGCTATCAGAAGAACTCTTAAGAACCAGAACAAACCGGATACAGTCGGTTGACAACAAACATTTAGGTTGTGACATAATAAAGACTGATTTAATCCGACTTCTTTACAACATTAATTACTTTTACGATAAAAAGTTTCAATGCCAAAACTGTCGGCGTCATTTGTTATCAAAGGACACATGATGATTATTATCGTTACGAAAACTCCGATGCAGGTGTGATAGTGTTTCATTAAGTTACGTAATACAGGAGTCTAGTTATTTATTATAGCTGAGCCCGCGACTTCGTTCGCGTGTATTTTAGACAATGACATTTTTCATAGATACTCAGTTTACCCTGTATTTTTAATATACAACTTGTACCTTATTGATTGCACAATTTCTGAATACAACCCATGCTAACACAGTCATATAAAACATTTATATGACTGTGTTAGCATGGGTTGTACATTCAAATACCTACATTCAAATTGTTCGGTCAGTACAATAAAGCAGAAAATGTGAAAAGTTCCAAAATCAATTTTACAATTGTAAGTTTTAGATGTTTTATAGGACTAAAATTTAGCATGTTCAGGGTGTTCGTCATTTCAGTTACATGTACCACGTCATAAACGTCACAAATATTATTTATTACCAAGAAAAGCGATTAAATGTAAACTACCAACCTCCTCGAGCGCCAACGCGAACCGCTCCAGCTCCGGCGTGTTGTCCAACTTAGCGCGGTGGATGAGGCCTCTCGTCCACGCGTAGATGGACGCCACCGGGTTGGTGGACGTGGGCTTGCCCTGCTGGTGCATGCGGTAGTGGCGGGTCACCGTGCCGTGGGCGGCCTCGGACTCAACGGTCTTGCCGTCGGGGCACATCAGCACTGAGGTCATCATGCCCAGGGATCCGTAGCCCTGAGAATAAGAGGTTCATTAGTGTGTTGCCAGTGATGACTCACGGCACCGAAACGTGGCCGCTTACAATGGGCCTTATAAGAAGGCTCAAAGTCACTCAAAGGGCAATGGAGAGGGCTATTCTCGGTGTTTCCCTGCGTGATCATATCAGAAATTATGAGATCCGCAACAGAACTAAGGTCACCGACATAGCCTGAAGAATTGCGGATCTTAAGTGGTAGGCAGGGCACATTGCATGGAGGACTGACGGTCGTTGGGGCGGAAAGGTCCTCAAATGATGTTGGTAACGGCAGGGTGGACCGACGATCTGGTGAAGGTCGCGGGAAGCCGCTGGATGCGGGCATCGCAGGACCGACCGGTTTGAAGATCCTTGGGGGAGGCCTATGCCCAACAGTGGGCGGCTCTCGGCTGAATGATGATGATAGTGTACGCGAAAATATATCGAACTGAACCTATAGCATATTGAGAAGGATAGTCCCGACGAATGTAGGGTATACGTCAGATTCTTTAAGCATCTGGTCTTCCACTCTATAATTATGTTAGGGCCCATGTGTCATACTTGCCCGATATATTGGCATATATCGGGCAAGTAAATCGTATTATGGACATGAATGTTAATGGATGGCGATGTAGAGGGTGACCCCTTATTAAATGATGGATGGATTGTGTGAAGTATCATACAAAAGTGATGAGTGTGAATGAGGAGATGACGACTGATAAAACATGATGCAGGAAGAGTACATACTGCGCCGTACCCAAATAGCATGAGGTAATTGGCAACCGGGTGATGGTGATGACATTTAGCACGTGCATTACCTGTTTTTGCTAATTTTTAACGGATAGTAAGTGGGCAGGTATTTTTTGTGAATGAAGAGATATCGTATATCGGACCTGCCCGGTCTGATGTACAATAATCCCGATGGTCCCGATGGTATTGGTCTACAATAAGCACATCGAGGCACCCGAATGGTCAAGGGCAAACCACCAACAACAGCATACCCAAAGAGGGTTGGTGTCAGGCAGGCGGCCGGCTGTAAAACCTAAGCCAAAACCTTGAGCAGTGTGGATTGGAATGTTGTCATTCTAATCACTCTCTCCGTTCATAGGTCTCTCGACATGGTCCGTTCCGTCTCTTTTCTATACATTCATTCATCACTAGCACCTTTACGGTGTGATGGATGATATGACTCAAAAGGGAGTGGACGGCCTGATGACGCCTGACCGATTTGAATAGAAGAGGAAACATACTGCACCGACCCCAGATAGAGTGAGAACAGGGCCCGTAGCCAAGCGGCAATCGTTTCATAACGATAACGTGAAGTTCGTCACGATCGGCCATATTACTTTGGTATCTACAGCGTCTTAGCTTGCGCTACCAACACAATAACTAGGAACTTACGAAGGCGATTTTGGTCACGTGATTTCACGACGACTTACGTCAAACCCCATACATTTTGCTCTATCGAACTTCGTTGTCTTTGTCAGTGTGTTACTTTGTCTAGGCGCCCAGGGCAGGGGGAGAAGAAGATGTCATACCTGCGCCACTACATCGGACTGCACGTCTCCGTCGTAGTTCTTGCAGGCCCACACGAAGCCACCGGAGCTCTTGATCGCCTGCGCCACCATGTCGTCGATGAGGCGGTGCTCGTACCAGATCTTGGCGTCTTCGAACTGCTTCTTGTAGTCGCTGCAACAATATTGAACTAAAGGTCTCTGCATACGTAACGAGATAATAGATAAACGAACCCGCGTCCTCTACAATCCGGGCACACGTCAGCTTATAATTTTTCGAGCTTTTTCTAACCACAATAATATGTCAGTTAATCAAGATAGATAATCATGACGCGGGTTCGATTCCCGCCTCAAGATCATAATTTTTCGAAATTCTTTTTCTAACCACTAAAATCTTTGAACTAATTTTTCTAACATTTATATAATGTTAAAATTAAAATCAAATAGTTTATAAAGCCGAACGCACGGTATTTGTAAAAATATCTGCTTTGGAATGTTTGAAATTTATTTCTACATTGCGAGGGTACCCGTTGGCTTACAACGTGAAGTGTAAAGGTTAGAAGAATTTCGGCAAGTTAATTAGTATCTTGGGTGGCCGAGCGGTCAGGCACCTGCCCGGACAGCAGCGGACGCGGGTTCGATTCCCGCCTCAAAATCATAATTTTTCGAAATTCTTTTTCTAACCACTAAAATCTTTGTATCTGAGTGCGGCAGTCAGCATTCCATGGGTTCACTTCGGGGATATAGCGAGATTTATGTATGTACAAAATAATTTACCTCTGGTAGATTTCTTCGAAGATGTCCTTGAAGCGACCGTCGTACCGTTTCAGAATGGTGTTCTTCGTCGACAAATAGAGCGGCCATTTCTTTTGCAACGCCACCTGAACAAATAGAAAATCTTTAAAGGTGAGGCCTGAAAATAACGAATAGGGTATCGGACAAATTTTCAGAAAGTATTTCAAATTAATCTTCATAATTACTTATTCCACAAAAAAATAAGACTATTATTTATTTATAGCCTTTTAGATACTTATAATCATGTTTTAATATAGTTTGTTTAAAAATGGCGACAAAATGCCAAGTAAAAACTTTTGGTAGAAAAAACATGGTTTGAACAAATTAAAATTTCAGTAGCAGAAAAAATAGGAGGAATTCTATTTTTGATTTTTATTAGAACATTATAATATAAATGTAAAAAAAATATCACAAAGAAAATTATGATTACAAACAGTTCAAAAAATTGTAGTTTTATAGTTTTGAGTATTTCTAAGCGCAATTTTCTTGTAAGCGGTGGAACAAGTGGAAAGAAGTGATCTCTGGCTACCCCTGTGGGAGAAAGGCGTGCCATATGTATGTATGTACAATTTTCTTTCAGTAAATCCTGATTGAAAATGTTGAATTTTCGCAAGGTAGCACCTCAAGTTACGCAATCCATTTTACCTGGAAACTGGAATGGGCGAAGCTGCGAATGGACTCGTCCGTGTTGTACATCGCCAGCGCGACTCCGGGCGATTTGAAGTTGTACAGCTCTTGCTTGGTCACCGTGCCGTCGGCTGTCGTGTACACCAGTTCCACCTGAAAATGGCGGTAATTTACAGAGGTTGCTTTTGTGGCCCCCCAATCGCCCAATTATTAAACATGGAATAGGCATCATTTTCAGAGAATGCTTGCCATGAACCCCAATAGCCCATGAAATAACCATGGAATAGGTTATTGTTTTGTGGGTTGAACATAATTTATACTTTTAACTGAAAAGGATGCAATTCAAAAACGCATTAGTAGCCTTTCAATGCAAAGTCACTTTAATGCCTTACACTTAGATTATAAAATGTGATGAAGTATTTTTATTTTATAGTGCTGGAAATATGATTACATAGGAAAATATTGTCTTATTTTAATTTTGGTTAAGATACTATGGTGATTTGAACAAGTACATCGCTATTGGGAGGACGATAAGCTTCCCAGGCACTCACCTTTCCCGGCTTGGACACGATCATGTCCTGCGCCTTGTACTGGTCTCCGTGCGCGTGGCGGCCTATCACGATCGCCTGCGTCCATCCCGGCACCAACCGGGGGATGCTCTTGCAGAGGATGGGCTCGCGGAACACCGTGCCGCCGAGGATGTTGCGGATGGTGCCGTTGGGGCTGAGCCACATCTTCTTCAGCTTGAATTCTAAGTAAGGAGGATTTATTTTAATATTATTATTCATTTGATTGCTGTTAATACATACATACATAAATCACGCCTATATCCCCGAAGGGGTAGACAGAGGTGAACTAGCACCCATGTTTCGCCAATTATGTCCGGTCCTATGTAATAGGTGGCGAGCCTATTGCCATTTATCGGGCACAAAAGTCGCAGTACATTGCTGGGTGGTATAAGATAAACGCTGCTGCCCATTCCTCATCACTGATTTATCCTTAGTCACCTTGTACGACACCCGCGGGAGAGATTTGGGGTGATGATAATTGTATTCTACTCTGCCGTCACCACACGGCATTGATTGCTATTAAAAGATCAAAATATTGCTATTAACCTACAGTTCGCTGTGGACCCTGGACACAACAACTTTTTCATTAGTAGGTATAAATATAAAAATCTCGCGTCACAGTGATAGGTGATAAGGGCAAAACAAGGTTTGCCAGATATCTAGTAATATAATCACGCCTGTATCCCCGAAGGGGTAGGCAGAGATGAATTAACACCCGCTTTTCGCCAATAAAGTTAGGTCTCATGTAATAAATCGCAGTATATTGCTAGGTGGTATAAGAGGAATGCTGCTGCCCATTATTCATCGCTGTCAGGGTAACAGCCTCGCCTTGTACATACGACATCTACGGGAGTGACGGGAGAGATGGGGGTGGTGACAATTGTATCCTGCTCTACCGACATCACATCCAATGGTACTATCTACAGAAAGCGCTGAGTGCCGCAATATCTCGACTGAAATGCGGAGGTTTAAGGCTTTTTGAAAAGCATCAATTAAGCTTTCCGTAAAATTATATAAATTTAACAAGTGACAAAATGATAACGTAACGTAATGAATCATATTAAGCCATCGAAATCATGGCGTGATGTTTTTCATCAAGTATCAAGACAACGTTAGTGAATGTAGCTGCGTTTAAACAAGATACGGCAATCTGTTTTCTTTATAAACAAGTTGTGTAGGTAAACCTACCACCTACCTGTTAATAAAATATTCGGAACAAGCTCTTATGTAAGAACCAATGTTCAGAACTACGAGTGTTCTATTAATCACCCTAATATATTCCGAAATACTTACATAATTAAAAACAAAAGCGCTTAAATTGAAACCAGTTTTATAAGGTCGCCAACATTCTGTGGTATAATTGGGTACTTTAATTGGTAAATTTAATAGAAGCACTTAGAATATATCAGCCGAATATGATTGTCACTACCCCAGTCTTTTTCGCGGGTGTTGTGCAAGGCGACTTAGGGTAAAACAGTGATCAGGAATGGCCAGCAGCGTTCTTCTTAAACCATCTAGCAATTTATTGCGATTTACGTGCCCATAATTAGCAATAGGCCGGCTCCCCATTTTAGAACACCTCTTCGGGGATAAAAATTAAAAAGTCGTAAATTATGTATGTATGAACTTGAATATACAAATATTTACTGCAGTGCATATTATAGTGCAGCTTGGCACTTGGATTGGAATGTTGTCATCCTAATCAGTCTCTCCATTCATCGGTCTTTCGACATGGTGGCTTAGGTTTTACAGCCGGCCGCCTGCCTGACTCCAACCCTCTTTGAGTATGATGTTGTTGGTGGTTTGCCCTCCACCATTCGGGTGCCCCATGGTGCTTATTGGTCTACACCGGGCAATCTCCCTTAGTCGACTTTTACGACACCTATGGGATGAGTCGGGACTGACTAATTCTACGTTATTTTTTCGCTCCCAGGTCAGCATGGAAGAGGAAGAGTTTTTGCAGAGCTTTAATGTTGAAGAGGACTTATATTGTCACCTTCTACTCTCTGCTCGTCAGGCGTGATGGTGGCGCATTTGATTCCGACATTGTGCTTGAGAATCGCGTGCGCTGCGTCTATGGTCACCTGGTCTTCGGTGGCGTCTCGGTGGGGCAGACCCAAGTCATAGTACAGGCAGTCCAACTAAAACAAAATGGCATCGTTAACATTTTGGATGTTATTTAATCAATCACTTTGTGCTATTATTATTTATTCAATAATTTTAGCCTTTCAATATCCCCAGTGCTGGGGCACAGATCTTCCCTATGGATGGAAGAATACGCCGTAACCCACCAGCGTAAAGTAGTCTTTTAAGGAAGGTAGATTTTTTTTTATGTTAGGCAGGGAAGCTCTTGCCCTTCATCTCACCTGATTGTAAGTGACGATAAGGGCTGAAGATGGAATCGAGCTTCACCTGGAACTCTCAACCACAGAGGGGCTGGCTATCTTATAGCACACATTGTCGGAACACAATAATGCTGTTAACATTATTATTATGGCGACAGATTATGGTCCTACCACACAATTATGTAAGCGTAACATATTCTACCATTAAATATTCACACTAACTGCCGCACTCAGACACGTCAAATAACGATAATGAGTACTTTATGTCAAATAATTTCAATTAAATCTAGATCATAGACCCGGCAAGAATAGCGACTAGTTTAAATTGTCATTTTTTGACATAAAGTACTCATTATCGTTATTTGACGTCTCTGAGTGTGGCAGTTAGTTTGAAGCCAAAGAAGCGTAATTTTGTGGTGAGTAGCAGAATTTCGGTCTACTGCATTCGGTTTCATAGAAAAGTAAAACTCATTTTGCGTCGCCGTGTGAATCAAATAGGACTTTTCTATGAAACCTAATGAAGCAGAATTTCTGGGACCGAAGTTACGCTCGTTTGGCCGCACCCTAAACATGACGTTTGGAATTATCAGGCTGATAGTTCAGTACCTAACGTATAAATTAAGGGTACCTAATGTTTTACTAGGGCTGACAATACGAATGGATAAAAGACATTAACAGACCAAACTGGATGAAAAATATTATTCTGCTCATCAAAGAGATTATTAGGTGTGTTTTGTAAATAGAAGTTTTGAAGCGCAATTAAAAATAACCCGAATAGTACTACAACTGAAAAGTTCATTTTTAATTATCATGTTTACATTTTATGCTCAATAACAGTGTATTGATAAATGGCAGTGGAATGTTTTATTTGAGGGTATCAGGTCAATCATCTTTTGAATGTTACTCTGAAGCCAAGCAAACCAATTAATTCGACGCACACTATGTATAACTAACATAAGCTACACTGGACGTTTTGCAAAGAAACCTGATTTAGTATATGGCTTGGGATTGTGAGGCTTTCTGAACTTCAATGAACCTGAATTAAATTTGAGTAATACCCAAATTCAGTTTTAATTATTATTCGATAATTATGTATACCAATGCCTATTAGGTACGTGTTTGCCTAAACAAAACACGGTCTATGCACTGAGCTTAACATGCCTAAAATATTGGCATCGCTGACGGTAATCTATTTTACATAATTATTAATAAGATATTACGTGCTTATTATTTAAGAAGCAGTAAATTGAACTTTTTTTTTTCTGAATTAGCAAAACATTGATATGGTTGGCCCGCGGACTGACTGAAAACTTATTTGAAAAGGTGTTTAGATCAAATTAAAACTGTGAAATACCTACCTACCTCTCACATATCTCTTAACCAACTACCTATGTACCTATTTATTTTAATAAAATTGTAGAGCTAAAACTAACTTATCAGGTCTAACTAATACTAAAAAGTAACATACTAATAATTTCGTTTTTATTACTATGTATTTTAAAACGTGACTGATTTTTAGATCGTTACACCAAATTGACATCGTTAGCATTAAATATTTCGTAATATTTGATTATGTAACATGTGATAATCAAACTGTTTTCTTTCCGTTAAATTGAAATGGAGTATGGACAGACAGATGTATTCTACTTATGTATGTTTTTCACATATTCGTACAAATACGAGACCTCTTTTAATAGACGACAACTGGCGATCCAATTGATCCATTAAACCGAGGGCCACGCGTGTCACGTTTCGGCTCTATATCAATTATTTGTTCTGTACAGTGCCACCAATTTACATTGAAAGGCGGGAAAATTGGAAGTACAATTTGCGCATAGATTTTCACATTCCTATGATACTCTTCGTTCACCACTAGCGACACCACCAACTGACTAGATAAGTTGGTGGGACTGTACCAACGGAAAGCTTCTTTAAAAAACACGATTCCTCAAAAGCAGGGGTGCTCAAACTGGAACTGCTGGTGATCTAGTCGATCTACCTCAATATTGTTAAGACTACGATCGATCGACTCTGAGAGGCAAGTATAGGACTAAGTGTAGGTAGTGTAGGTCAGGAGGCCTATCGCCTAACTCGATTGCTGATGATAGCCATATTGCAATGCACTGCTTACGGCTATAGCAGCCATCCTGAATTTTTAGGCAGTACGGATTTTGCCAAATTCATACAAAATCATTCGGTGATCATTCGTTCATAGCTATCGCTAATAGCTTGGGTACATTTGGTGCGAAATTGCAGCATGACGTCATAAACTATAGCTTTTGCTTTAGCAATCGAGTTAGGCGGTAGGCCCACTGCTCTTAAATATCAATGAAAAACCTCTTAATTAGGTACACTAACTTTACTGGAACAAAATCTGTGTAAGTAGTTCTATCTATATCGGAATTTTTTCTCGAGTTGAGCACCTCTGCTTAAAAGCATAAACGGCAGTTCGATTTCGAATCCCGTTTTTATTCTGCGTAGCGAGTCCTTTTTTTTTCGGCACATCGTTTGGGTTAACGTCCTCCGGCTGGTACGCAAAAAAATGTTGTTAAGTATTAACCAACAATGCGCGTATGACCAACTCCCAAAAAGCGGTAGGGCGGGTGTTGCGAACTTGCTCAGCGGGTGCCCGGTAGGCAACAGAGGTGCTACCCTGGAAGATTATTTCGTTCGATCGAGTCTTTGTGTCTTTGTCGCTCTTATTTGAACACGCAGTGGCGTGAGAAAGACGGATAGATGTGAGTGATTAACTCTCTTGGAGTTTCAGAGTAGAACTCCAGTTTTATTTATAATTCAAATAACGTGATCCACTGTCGTGGCGTGCATCCGCTCGATGGCGTCCCGACTAAGGACTCCTTGGTGCGCTTACACGGGCAACTGAAATTGCTCAATTCCTGTCAATACTCGTAAACTATGACGTCACGACCACACATAGCAACCTGATGCTGCTGAGACACAGCCACACAATACCATGCAATGGAGCAACTTATAAAACTAGGCAATACGCAACCCCATGTTCCCGCGACAATAATGAACAATGCTTGGGTCTATTCAGACAACTGACACTCGCTAACTGCCGCACTCAGAGACGTCAATTAACTTTAATGAGTATTTAATGTCAAAAATTTTCATTCAAATCAAGACCATAGACCCGGCAAGAATAGAGACTAGTTTTGAATTGTCATTTTTTGACGTTAAGTACTCATTAACGTTATTTGACGTCTCTGAGTGCGGCAGTAAAAGAATTACCTGTTGAGCTGTTCTATTATTACGTAGATTAAGATTCCATTATAATACAAAAACATAAAAAGATCTTAAGGCATCCTAATTAACGATTGTAAGAAGTACGTATTATGTAGTTTTAGATTTCGTTATAACACAAACATAAAGGTCTTTAGGTGTAAAATAATGATTGTAAGGATAAGTTAAAATATTGTTTAAGCATTTTCAATATACTACTAACAATCCTCCTAATTGTCTTCTTACGATAAGAGCATGGTTGCAACTTTCAATGGCAGGTAAATTCTTTTTGTCTTCAAAGAACAAGATATCTAAATGAATCGACTTAAAATATGGGATTTTTGACTACAGGAAGTACAATGTGCGTGTACCTGAAGGTTTATCTACCTGTCCCGGATAATAAAAGTCCGTTAAGAGTAGGGACCGGCTTGTTTTCTAGTTAACAAAACGCTTAATCGCGACATTCGGCGAAACAAGAACAGTAGTAGCTGTACAACTGCAAAAATTACTAAAACATAATTTGACCGAAAAATAAAGTTTCCTTTGTTACCTTTTACTTAGGTTCGTGAAACAAAAACCTAAAAATGACCGGAAAAAAAGCCTTGGTTGCCTTTGTTAACATTTACTTAAGTTTGTAAAAGACTCAGATGCCTTTGTTGCCTTTTACTTAGGTTCGTAAAACAAAAACCTGTCGTTAGGCCAAAAAAAAACTAACTTAGAAACAGGTCACTATCATTGATAATGCCGTGTCCTTGACTGAACAATGCTATGGCATAAGTATACATAATAATAGCATGTCAATGAACCCACATCGAAACTAAACGAAGTGGGCGTGCGCCGAATATTAAGCAAGCTCTCTGGACTGCGCATATAGTATATGTATACCAACTGTGGTATAAAGTTGGGTGCGCACTTGATAAAGGACCATTAACCGCAAATTGTTTTGGCGCCTATCGCACCAGCTACGAATGCTTTTGTTAAAGGTTAAAAGTTTTTAGAACCCGCACATTTGTGAACTCTTATCGAATATTTAAGATTACATAAATTTGCGGTTTCTAAACCTTTAATTTTCTTGTATTAAATGTCACCATCCCATATCATAAAGAGTATTAATAAATACCTATTCAAGAGTATTCTAGTCTATTATGTTATCCAAAGTAAGCATAAGTGATTGTGGTCTCAATAAATATGGGAAGGAAACATAATTATATTATAATAAAGTTATAAGAAATTACACAACAGCCATAGAACCCGGTGTTAAAAATGAACCAAACCGGACATAGAAGATTAACAGTTAGAACTGCAATATGATTTACAGTGCCCCAATTAATCTGTTAGTATCACAGCTGATAATATGTCATGACACATCGATAACCTACACAGATATTTTAGAATTTAGAAGTAACAACAGTATTTATTCATAGAAGAGGTGATTTAAAAATTTCTGCATTTCTTTCAAAATTAAGTACTCAGTTCTTTACTACAAATTATCAAATTTGAACACACGAAATTCGTAAAATTATTTATTTCTTATTAGTTAGTGATTCATTACTCAGTATAGCAAGAGATCTTGCAAATTAGCTAATAATCAAATTATTACTACTCAACATTTAATTTGTTGAATTACTACTCAATTAGCTAATTCAATCATTAGCAGTCCTAAAATTTCTACATTGCTTGGACACATGCCTTCCCTGTGAATGAGCCATCATAACTCACCACAATGGCCCCAGTGGGCCTTATTAGTTGAGTATGATAAATAGTTTTATGAAAAACAGTTTGTATGTATCAGCCAAGAGGTCCCAGTTTAAACTCCTGTATTACATGAGGACAGAAGTCCTGTTAGATATTATTAGTGAGTTATGGATGTTTTTGTCTACATTCAATATTTAAAAATTTTTATATAATGTATTTGTCTGTCATCTAGTTTTAATAATATAAGCACTTGAGATGTCTACTTTGGGTGACATGATAAGTAGAAGGTGGAATGTAAGAAGTATCTTTCATTAACCACATTTTATTTTTACATTGTCAATTAAAATCTAAATATTGTCTGTTATTATTTTATCTGAAGGTTTTTTGAGATCAGACTAATAAAAATGTTAATAAAATTATTTATCATTTTGATTACAACGTATGTATGGTATGGCAATGCTTAAGCTTTGCTTTAAATTACTTTGGTGGATCACTATGTCAAGTCAAGTATTCAATGTTTATGAGTAGTAAGTAGTAAGGCCATAGTGTCGGTAAACAGTTGGAAATTGTAACAAGCAATTATTATCAACTCAAATATTACTTTGGATTAAAAATGTTATCTTGAATGGAGTGGGAATTCATATTTGATAATAACTAACTGCAGTAGGTGCACAAATTTTTTATCATAAAATTTTTAGTAAGTATTGGTACCTGATAAAAGTTTACCTATTCTTGTTTCAATTTATAGTATTTATTTATAGTGTACAAACAAACGTTTTGGTGGTTGACTTAAGA
This sequence comes from Cataclysta lemnata, assembly GCA_963931975.1. NCBI lineage: Eukaryota > Metazoa > Arthropoda > Insecta > Lepidoptera > Crambidae > Cataclysta > Cataclysta lemnata. Next base: position 14,880,431 of record OZ008342.1, read on the forward strand.
TTAAGCATTTTTGCAAACAAATACTTTTACTACTACCTATAATAGGTAGGTAATAAATAGTTGAATGGATATCTAAAAATGAATAAAAATCAGCTTGGTCTACCTTAACATAAGGGAAGATGAGTTTCTCTTTGATCTTCTCCCAAATAATGCGAGTCATCTCATCTCCATCCATTTCCACAACTGGCTTGGATGCCACAACTCTTTTAGCGGTTCCATCTGTTAAAAAATAAAAACATTAATAATTATTTTATTAATAAAAACATTACTATAAGTAATCTTTTTTGTATTGTTCTATCAAAATTGTTATAGGGTGATGATCATAGTCATCAACATTAAATAATGAATAAAAGTTTGACTTTTTGACTGTTTAATTTGAGAACAGTAATTTCATTAAAATGATACAAAAACAATAGAAAAATCATAGTTATTTATTTTTTCAATAGACGTATGTGCACCGGTTATTATAAACTAAAAACTATCAATGAGATAAATATTAAAAAGCAACTCCGACCTAGAGTTCTGATCAGCACGAATTCGTAATTGTAAAGAATCTTTTTAATAATAATAAATGCTTAGAATCCATTATAGGATTTGTTAAATCCAATCAATAGACTTTCATCTTTCATGAAGTTACCTAACCAAAGAAAATAAAAGTATAAAAAATAATAACTTACAATTTCTTGTGGACTGAATCGCAGTATCTTTGACATACTTCAATAAACGTTTAGATCCGCTGCTAGCCATTTCACTAATTTATATAAAAAAATACGTGGCGTTTCGGTTAAAATCACACGCCGCAGACACACCACACCACTGCTGAATAATCGCAAATAATCGCAATCGCACGCAGAACTTGGCTTGGCGCTCACTTGCTTCTTTGTGTCTGTCTATTGTAAACTTTATGTCAGCCCATGATAAGGCTTAACTTTGCTTGGCTGCGGGCTGCGGGTGTGATAATTTATAGTTAAAAAAAAAAGGATAGTGATGTCTGTGACACCGTTCGAGTTCGATTTTAATACAGTAAACGAATATCTATTGACTTATTTTGTATGTTCATAAGCATATAGAAATATCGATAATTTTATATATGTAAAATGTATGCACAGAATTTTCAATTATATACAAATTGTAATTGAAAATTTTCTTTCATACATCCCGCATTCATTTCCTATGAACTCAATTCTCTCATATATTATTCCTCACTGTTTTAACCTCTGTCGCCTTGTACGACACCCACGGGAGAGTTTGGGGTTGTGACATTTGTATTCTACTCTGCCGTCACCACATGGCTCTACACACGACACAAATATACTATGTGCTAATAGAGGAGAATACACTAAAATTATAATATAGGCAAAACATTTGTTTTTGTCTATTATATTATTATTTATCTAGAATATTTTTTATCTGTATTATTTTACGGATCTAAAAATTTTATAGTTAGAAAAATTTACCTTAATCGCTGTTTCAGCAAGCAAACTGCTATAAGTGCGAAGGGATAGACAGAAATGTGTATGAGTATGACAACTGTCATATCAATCAATATTCAAGTTTTTTGAATAAAGGTTTTTAAATATGTCAGAGTTGACTAATCAATAAAGTAATTTACAAAAGCCAAAACACAAACAGTAAATTTTTTTTTCGATAGAATGAAACTCCATACATTATTAAGTAAGTTTCATGAGAGAGGCCGTCCTAATTCCGATTTGTCTCATTTTACAATCACACGGAAAATTATTTAAACCCAAAGAAAGTATATTGGATACACATTATACTATTTAAAATGATCTCAAAGAGCCAAAAAGTCATATCTCTATCTCTCTTTGCTCTGCCTATGGTGAATGAGGTATCGTCTCAAGTAAATTTTTTGATAACGGAATTCAGATCATATCTCACTGTTTACTCACTTCACGAATTTTATGTTTTTAGAATATAATTATTATTCCAATTAAGATTAATGAAGACTAATCGATTAGCTTGTAAATCGAATATACTTGTACATCACTACTGTCAAGCTTCACTTCCGCCAGCTGGCAGCTGGGCGCCGCCGGCAGGCCGGTGAGGTGGTATTTTTTGTGGAGAGCATCATTGGTATTCCTGGTGTAAAGTAAGCCCTTTTTCATTTTTTACCATTAAATAATAACAATCACTTAGCTTAACAACGTTGCTTAATCAGACGAACGACTTATCACAGACAAATTACTCAAGTGTCTTGTCACTCCAGGCATTGTCTTAAATTTCGAAGTTTGTTATAAAATTATACGTTTCGAAGTAAAACAACAGTGTTTTATCGAGGAAGCTAACTTAATTTATAACATATAACAGTGATATGCACATTTAAGGTAAACAGATAGTTACTTACTTTTTAATTTTAACAGAGGTTTAAAATTTGCTATTTACTTTAAGACTTATCTTAGAAATAATACATTTTGTTTTCATCGGAGTGTACATGCTTTTTATTTTTGGTAGGATGATATGTACCTAAAATAATTAATTGTAGTCTAAACACAACTAAAATAGCTTACTAAAATACCACACTCATCCGGGTGGATATATGTCAAGGTCTAAACTAAGGGATGTGGTCAGTTTCAAATTGAAATGAAGCACAAATTTTTCTTTTGTACAATTTGTGACCCTCAACCAAATAAAACAATATTTTTATTTGGATTCATCTCTGATTAAAAGGATTGTAAATAATAACTACATATGTATAAATCTTGTGAGGGTTTTGCTTGCCTTAATAAAATTGTTTAACAAGCTTAAATATTAAAATGTTGATATTTTATTGATGATATTAATCAGAGTAGCTCGAGATGATAAAGTAGCACTTGACCTGCGATTGTGGAATCCAAGCAATGTTCGATAAGGCTAGTCCTTGGATGGGTGACCAAAAATGTAGTATCTCAGATTACAGCCTCGCTTTGGAAGTCATGTTAAGCTGTTGGTGCTAGGTGCATACCCACCAATCCACAGTGTGCTAGTGTGGTGGGTTATGACCCTTTGTCCCCATATTCTTCCATCCATAGGGAAGCCTGTGTCCCAGCAAAGGGGGATGTTAAAGGGCCGGTGATGATGATGACTTTTCTTTCAGTTACCAACAGCAGCCAAAATGAGCGGATGTTTACACATTCTTCGTGCTTACAAGCCATTGCCACGCAGGTTACACTGTAGGCTATCAAGTAGCTCATCTACACCACCACAAGTACCTGGTGTTCCCTATACTAAACTTAGTATAGGTATACCAAAGGAGCTATGGCATGAAGAAAGAAGGTAACTTGTATTTTATAAGTTTTAAAATGAAAAGGTTTTAAAGCAAGTTACTTCGGCAAAACTGAATATTGTAAACATTTCAATACAGTCAGATAATGTCGGTTAAACCCAACTAAACAGTTTTTCAATTTTGCTCTTAATAAAAAGTCTATTTTGTGTTCATAACATTTTAGTTCCTTTTTGTTTAAATACACCCAATATATTCTAAAACAAGAGTGATAAATATTAAAATCATACATTCACATAATAATTCCATTGGAAATTGTTTGATGGTGATAACATCTGAATTGTATTGGTAATTTGTTAATACCATAAAATGTTATACAATAAAATATTAATAGAATTATATTTTTAGAATTATAAAAACATTTACATAACATTAATTTGTTCAATTAATTATCATTTTAACAATCTTTCTTTTGTTGCAGAGTTGCCATAGTACCAGCTGTAGTTAGCAAATTTGTTAAGAAAGGCTTCACGGTCAACATAGAAGAGAACGCTGGAGCTGTAGCTAATTTCCCAAATAAAACTTATGAAGAGGCTGGTGCTAAAATTACCAGTCCGAAGGAGACATTCCAATCTAGTAAATAATCCTAAATTCATATCAATTTGCTTACTGTCCTGTACCAACAAATGTTAATTGCAAGTTTTTACTTTTCAGACATTATTTTGAAAGTAAGACCGTTGTTGGATACTGAAATTCAAAATGTTCAAGATGAAAGTACACTCATATCTTTCCTGTACCCTGCACAAAATCAAGATCTGGTTAAAAAACTTGCGGCGAAGAAAGTTAATGCCTTCGGTAAGTTACATACGTGTGTACCTTATGGTGGCTTTACAACCTTATACAGAACAAGACCGGAGATTCACAATATATACCTTTTTGAGGAATTACACATAGTACTGTGAACTATTTCATATTTCACATCTAATAGTAGATTATACAGGGTTATTTTTAAAACACCAAAAACGTAGCTGGAGTAGATAGCTAACACCATAAGCAACAATGTTTGTTCTACGACTTTTGATAATTCGTAAGATTTTACTTTCATACAAATAAAATACTAATTTAATTAAGTAAGTCAGTCAAATTAATTAAGTCAATAACTCTACGTACACCTACTTGCATCGGCATTAAGCAGCGCGCGGGCCTAGCGTAGCGTCGTCCTTTCGTTTATGAATATAACATAGACTTATAAATGTCTCGACAGTACAATAAAAACTTAAAAAAATCATTTTGCGCAATTTATTGCGTTATATTAAAACTCATAAAACAATAGTTATTTGTTGTACGTGAGTGCAAAGTTGTTTTTTAACCGCGTGCTCAATTTTGATGACCGAGCTAGCGAAGGATTCTAAAATTGAATCACGAGCGTAGCGAGTGATTCAAAAATTAGAATCCTGAGCGATAGCGAGGGAATCAAAAGAGCACAAGGTGAAAAATCTTTGCACTCGAGTGCAACACGTAACTTTTCATCCCCCCCAACGAGGAAATTGCAAAATACAAAAAAAAATACAATCACAACATTTTCTGTTTTCACCCAGAAACTTCCATAACACCCTCCCATTAACCCAAACACACTCTCAACACCCACCCAGAAACACCCACAACATTCACACCCACTCACACCCAAAAAACACCCATTCACCCAGAAACACCCACAAAACACCCATTCACCCAGAAAAACCCACAAAACACCCATTCACCCAGAAACACCCATAAAACACCCATTTACCCAGAAACACCCAAAAAACACCCATTCACCCAGAAACACACACAAAACATCCATTCACCCAGAAACACCCCAAAAACACCCATTCACCCAGAAACGCCTACAAAACACCCAATCACACCCAAAAAACACTCAATCACCCAGAAACACCCACAATTCTCACCCATCCATTCAGACACACCCACTAAAACCCATTCATCCAGACACACCCACAAAACACCCATTCACCTAGACACACCTCCAACAGCCACCCATCCACCCAGCCACACCCGCAACATTCATCCAGACACACCTGTAAGTACCTAATAAAAATTACTCCGAGACGGTCAATCAGCTTGAGTCAAGCACGTTGATTTTCTGTAGGTTTTTATCCGTTGCTAGCGTAAACAAATCAAACAGATCTAAAAAGCTTTTAAATGGTTGACTCAAGCATCAAGCAAGCGTTGTAGACGATCAAAATGTTTAAAGCAAGATTGACGCCAAGCTGATTGACCGTCACGGAACTCCTAGGTTTTAACAAATTTATGACGTGAAAAGAAAATGGCGCGCGCAAAGCAAATTACAAAAAAAGTACACCAAGAAGGTTCCGAGTCTGAGTTTTTAACAAATTAAAATAGGTTGCATGACAATTTCGGCACCATGGAGGTAGAAATATATATATATAATGATGTTTTGAATTCACAAACTCCTTGCACACGATGTTCTAAATTCAAATTTACTTTAACCTCTAGAGGATAAAAACGGCTTTTGCACTCAGATATCGAAGAGCAAAAACGCCTTTTCCGAGATGGTGGGATGAAAACGTTGTTGTTTATGATATTAGCTATCTAGTCATGGGAGGTTTTTGGTGTTTTAAAAATAACCCTGTATATCAAGGGCTTTGATACAAAGAATGTCTCAGATCGCAAGTATTTGAAGCCAGCCGAAGGCGATTGTGATAAATATGCGATCTGAGGTTTCCTTTTTTTATCGCCCGAGGTAAGATCGAAGCTTTAAGTGATGATCACCGAAATATTTACTTAACCATTACTTTTTTCCCAGGACAAGTGTCACAATAGCGTTATAGTAAAGTAGTAATGGATCAGGAAATACTTCAGTGATTATCACTCTCAAGTGTCAAAAAAGTTAGCGAATAGGTCTACAGGAATGGGGATTTTCCGTACACTTAGCAGGCGGAGAAGTCCACTTTATGGTCAAGTGTGACATAAACATATACAGGGCGTCCCACGGCCATGCCACCCGAAGGGAAAGTATATTAAATATTGAACGTAGGATATTTTACTAAAAGAAGACATCGTTTTATTTTTAATAATAAGTAGAACTGCATTCACAGATTTTTTAAAAATCGCCTACCTCAACCGGGAATCGAACCCGCCAAATGTGATAGAAAAATTACATGTATTTTATGATAGCGTTTGAAAGGGCTACTCATAAGCATTATTTTTTCCTAAATAACTTAGCATATTAAATGAAATTAAGATCATAAAATTTTTCATTTTATTAAAAAAACAATTAATTTATCAAGTGCTCAAAATGTGATCCGTTCTGTTGTATACAAATTCTCACTCTTTTGATAATTTCTCTCCCTGTTGATTTACTTATTTTTGCATGGTGGATGTTTGAAATAATAAGTGTAAGTTCATTTTGTAACTACTGCACACTGTTGTACCGGTTCCCGTAAACTAAATCTTTTACATAACCCCATAAAAAAAAATCAAGCATCAAACAAAATCAAATCAAATTAGTACAAGTACCTACTACACTTCATGTATCGCTTTATTATTATCATGTACTTACACCACGGAAATCTCGTATCTCAAGTGGGTAGGTAAGTGGCATGGCCGTGGGACGCCCTGTATATACCACTACCACCAACCCTCTCATGTGACTCCTATATAACTTTTACTTTCATACAAAAAGGGATCTCATTTAACTATAGAACATTTTCAGCCATGGACTGTATTCCCCGTATCAGTCGAGCGCAGGCTTTCGACGCTCTCAGCTCCATGGCGAACGTAGCTGGGTACAGAGCGGTCATTGAGGCTGCTGCCCAATTCCCCAGATTTTTCTCTGGTAAGTGTTAAAAACGAGTATTTCATAATTGTTTAATAGGACTAGACTTCCTACAGAAAGTTTTTTATACATTTAAGTTGGAATTATATAAACAAAGGTTAGGTATATAATTGTACTGCACATTTATTATTAGAATATGTGGGTAAATATATTTTTGACTACCCAGTCTACCTGCGTGGCGGTAGCAATGGCGGTCAGTTGTAACGTAGGTAACATAAGGACCTTATTCAAACCAGCGCGGTCAATGGTTGTTCCGGTTCGCCACCGCCACCGTCCCGCCACCACTGCTGTTTGAGTGAGGCTTAAAGCCTTTTGTTGCCCACGTTACAACTGCCCGCCACCGTTGACCGCGTCTGTCTGTGAGAGGCCGAAAGCGCCAGCCCTGACTCATTCCAGACCAGCAAGCATGACCACTGAAACTGGTCTGGTCTTCCAGCGGAAGACCAGCGCCAGTCGCAAGGCTGGCAATATGCTGAGCGGGGACCTTTTGTGACCTTGTTTGCATGCCTAATATTTTTATTGTATATTTTATGTTGTCTCAATTAAACGTTTTGACCGTGTCATGTGAGAGGATTTCTTCGTAATTTTTTCGATGGCAATGATGATTGTTGTGGGGTGTCAGGCCAGATGACGGCCGCGGCGGCGGCGCAGGCACAGGGCGTAGACTCTGGGGG